>WOVY01012316.1:0-252307 GCA_013436015.1 Rhipicephalus annulatus | reverse complement strand
CCCGCTTGATTTGAAGCGACTACTGCCATGTGTCGACCGTCTGTATATTCGGCTGCATCTACATATACCACGTCCGCGTCATGTTGAAACTTCTTGTGCAGTGCTCTCGCTCTTGCATTCCTCCGCTCCCGGTGATGTTCGGGGTGCATGTTTCTGGGTAACGGAGGTATTATGATGCGCTCTCGGTTTCTTTTGGGATATCGTATTTATTGCCGCTTTGGCCAGCGTACGTTATTGCAAGTTTGTGCAGGATGTGTCTTCCCGTGTTGCTTTGCGCGAGTCGTTCATATTGCGCTATCATATGAGCCTCAATAAGTTCGTATAGCGTGTTATGCATTCCTAACGCTTCGAACTTTTCGTTAGACGGGGTGATCGGTAATCCGAGGGCTTGCTTATATGCTTTTTTAATTATGCATTCTATTTGTTTTCCGCCACTTGCAACTTGAGGTATGGGGTCACATACACTATGCGGCTGACGACGAAGGCTTGGATGAGCTGCACTAAGTTGTGTTCTTTCACGCCGTAGTTTTTGTTGGCGATTCTTCGAATCATTCGAATGGTTTGTTGGGTGTTGTTATCCAGGAACTTTATTGCTCCCCCGTTATGTCCGTTCTCGGATATTCGGAGTCCCAGAACTCTTATGTGTTGTACCTGAGGTATTGGGTAACCTCCTGCTAAGATTGTGATGTTGTGTCGTTCGTGAATGCGCTTGCGACCTCTGCTTGTAGGTCTGTAGAGTATTAACTCCGATTTTTGAGGAGAGCATTTTAGGCCATTGTTCTCCACGTATCGCTCTACCGTATTTACTGCTTGTTGTAAAATCTCTTCTATGTGACCGTCGCTCCCGCCCGTCACCCATAGGGTGATGTCATCCGCATAGATACTGTGCTGAAGCCCTTCGACGCGTTCCAGCTCTGAGGGTAAACCAAGCATCGCCACGTTGAATAGGAAAGGGGAAAGCACCGAACCTTGTGGTGTTCCCTTGTTGCCTAGAACGAATTCTTCGGATTCCGCTTCCCCGGCCATGATTGTAGCTTTACGGTTGGTGAGAAAATCTTTTATGTAATCGTACACTCTCCGACCTACGTGTAGGTTTTGCAAGTTGCGCAATATGGCCTCGTGGGTGACGTTATCAAATGCCTTCTGCAGGTCAAGGCCCAGAATGGCTTTTGTATCCAGGGTGTGCGTTTCGGCGTCTATGATTTGATTCTTTAGCTGCAACATGACGTCTTGCGTCGAGAGTCTTGGTCGAAAGCCGATCATGGGTGTGGGTATAGCTCGTTGTCGTCCATGTATCTGACGAGACGCGTTAAAATTACTTTTTCCATGAGCTTTCCAATGCAGGACGTCAATGAAATGGGCCTGAGATTTCCGATGAGCGGCTTTTTTCCCGGTTCGGGTATTAATATGATTTTGGCGGTTTTCCATTGCTGGGGTATGGCGCCCTTCTCCCAGCATTCGTTTATGTACTTTGTGAGAGCAGTGACGGATTCGTCATCTAAGTTGCGAAGTGTTTTATTTGTTATACCGTCGGGACCCGGGGCGGACTTGGGATTGAGTCGTCCGAGTTCGTATCGAATCTCTGCCTCTGTTATGGAGGCGTCGAGGTCGACGTTATCCTTCCCTTCGTACTCTGGAGTCGTGCCTTTGTGGCATCTCCTATGTATGTCTGGCGTAGCTCGCGTAAGAGCTCTGCTTCTGTACCTGCGTAGCTGTGTAGTATCCGTTGCAGGTTTTGTCTTTGTGTTGTTTTCGTGCCTTCTGGATCAAGGAGACCTCGGAGAATGTTCCAAGTTTGGACATTCCGAACTGCCTGTTCATTAAAGTGCACATGCCTGCCCACTGCTGCTGGGACAGCCTATTTGCGTAGTCTTCTATGTCTCTGTCGAGCGCGACGATTCTCTTTCTTAGACGCCGGTTGTGCTTTTGACCTTTCCAGCGCTCTTGCAGGCTGCGTTTTGCCTCCCACATGTGTAAGAGCTTGCTGTCCATTCTTCCATTCCTGCCTCTTCGGCAACATGTTTGGTGGCTTTCTGCACGCTACGCTGGAGTGTGTCTGTCCACTTCTGTATATCTTCGATGGTCTCTGTAGCATCGTCCTCTCTTATCTTACGAAAGGTGTCCCACTCGGTTAACATTATTTTTCTACCTTTCTTTTTACGCGGACCTGCTTGTAGAATTGTGCATACAATGTAGTGATCGCTGCCTAGATTTACGTTAGTGTTGGTCCAATGAGGTTTGGGTATATTCTTATGAATGTAAGGTCCGGCGTGGTGTCTCTACTGACGCTGTTCCCCATTCTGGTAGGGTCTTGTGGGTTAGTTATTAGCGTGAGCTCCTCGTGCTGCGCGTCGCTCCACAGGTTGCGGCCTTTAACGTTTTTCGATGGTGTAACCCCAGGCGGCGTGTGGTGCGTTAAAGTCGCCCACGACGATCAGTGCTTGTCTGCCCGCTACGTTTAGCACTTTGCGGAAAAGCGAGCCAAACTTACCTTTTGTCGTGGTGGACTGTACACGTTCAGCACAAACAAGCTTCCCTCCTTTTTTCGAGACGGGAGAATTTCTAGTAGGACGTGGTCTATGTTGCGTACGCCAGTATCGTGTTCTACAGCCGTTATATTACGATGTATCAGTGTGGTTACTGTTGCTTTTTCAGCTAAAGTGCTTTATGATTTGTATCCTGATAATTTTGCGGTCCCCCCAGTTTCCTGGAGGGCGATTACATCTGGTGCTTGCTTGGTTTTTACGAATTGCTGCAGGTTACCCCGCTTACGACGAAACCCACGACAATTCCACTGCCAAATCTTGTATTCATTAGGCGGCGCCATGTTGGCTACTCGAGTTTTCTATGCAGCTGTTCTCAGCCGCAGGTGGTCTGCTGTACGGCTTGCTCTTGACCGGCCCCGCTCCTGCGGGTCGGGCGTCTTTCGAGACGTTTTTACAGCTGCCCTACCCTACCCTCGAGGGTGTCGAACCTCTGAGACATTTCAACTCGCATCTGCGTTATCTGCTGTTGTAGGTCCGCGCGCATCTGCATGAATTGCTGCTGTAAACCTACGAACATTTCCTGAAACATGCCTTTTACTTCTCCGAGTGTAGAGTCGCTTTGCTCATCGGCGTTTTCCTTTGCCCTTCGTTTATGTGGTGGCGTTTCTCCACTCATCGACGCGGGAACGGGCGTCGCCGGAGCTCGAAGAGGTGTCGACGCCCTAATGGGTGTTGGCGTGGTATGGGTCATCTCTGAGTGTTTTGGGTTCTTAAGCTTAGCGTTTTCTACTTTAAGCATTTTTACCTCTTCCCTTAGCGTCGCATTTTCTCGCGTTATTTGCTCTAACAACTGTCTGATCTGTGTTATTTCCTGTTCTAAGGCGGACCCCGCGCGTGTAGGTATAACAGCAGTGCCAGAGACCGCGTCTGCAAAGCTCACCTGTGCCTGAGTTTCTACCGCTCCTCGGCTGGATTGCATTCTTGACGTTGCCCTGGATCTCGATCGGGTTCTCGATCGGGTTCTCGAACGGGTTCTGGACCGGGTCCTCGACCTTGGTCTGCGACCGGGCTGCTCCCGACTGTCCCCCTCGTATGGTCCCGGGGGTGAGCCTTCTGTGCGATGGCCTTCTGATCCCTGGGTGTTCTCGCTCGTTGCTTTGCCAGCTCGTTTGTTGTAGTCGTTGATGCCGTATGGTGTTTCGGCCTCCGCTTCTTCTCTTCTTCGTCGCTCCCAGCGTCTTCGCCGGACCAAATACGGTATCTTGTACTTTGCCTTGCAGCGTCTGTCTCCCGTAAAGTGAGCTTGCCCGCATAGCTTACATCTTGCTTCACACTGGTGTTCTTGCGGCGGGTTGGCTACGCCGCATCCTCTGCATATTTTTTCGTCTGGGTTGGGGCAAACGTCCGCCCTGTGTCCCAGCCTCCCACATTCGTAGCAAATGGCAATGTGTTTCTGTATAGCGAGCACCGGACGATGAGCGCTCCGTATTTCACGTATCTCGGCACGTGAAGTCCGTCGAAGAGCACGATTGCATTGTCTGTGATGCCCATCCTCTTCGCGTGTAATATGCTTGGGTTTCTTGCTGTCACTAGGTTGTCTATAATATCTTCGGAACTTTCCTCTTGGGATGTCCCTCTTATGAGTCCCTTAGATGTGTTTTCCGGCGCTGCTCTGTAGGCGCTGGCTTCGTGTTCTTGCTCTCCCACTCGGATCTTCGTGATGGCTCCGTACCGCCTGGCTCGCTCTTCGGACGGCGTGCTGACGACCACGATATTCTGCTTGTAGTTTATGCATATACTGTCTTTTTCTGCTGCTTCGCGACCGACGCCAGCGGCGTTTCTCAGGCAGCAGTATATGCGTGCCTGCCTGTGCTCCGAAACGCTGAGTCCTCCTCGTGGTCGCACGATCACTTTGTAGTCTTCTGCCGGTAGACGAGGAAGTCTGCTTGCATTAGCAATTTGTCGTATGGTTCGTTGACCTTTCCACTTGCTGTCCCCAGGCGCGCCCGTCGGCGCAGCAGCGTCTCTTAGCATGGTTCTCTTTGGGCCTGAAATCCCTCCAGATGTTTTCGTGATGTTTTTTCTGCGGACTTCGCACCATCCGGCGTCGTTGGTAAAGTCCTCCGGTTGTATATCTTCTCCTTCCACTCTTACAACCTCCATCGTGGTGCTAGACGCGCCGTCGAGGCGTTCCGGGGTCGCCCCAGGCGTCGTCGTCGACGCGTTGGACCTAGCTCTCCCCGCCGCTGCGGCGGCAGACGCAATGTTTGATCTTCGTGGCGACTCAGAATTATCGGTGTCAGTGCCGAAAAAGCGGGCCCACCTTGCAATAGTTGGTATCCAGGTGTTCGGCTGAACTTCCTCCGTCGATTGGCGTAGAGACTTTAGCCAAGTTTTGCAATTTTTTAACAAAAATCATTTGAAAACTGCGGAGCCTACACAACGTGCGTCCGCACTCTGCGACTCCTAGCGTCCAACCCCTTGGACACATAAGAAAATTTCAAAGCTGCGTCTGAGAACCAGTTTGGAGACAAACTTACGCTTTTGCAGTGGCAGCACATAGTCAGCCAACGCGTCCAGTCACCCAGTGAGAACGTAGTTGACTACTCCTTGGCGAAACTGCGCGTGATTTTAAGATGTCCTGTCGGCCTAACAGGTCCTCAGTGCATTGAATATGCTTTACAGGGTGTGCGCGACGCACACTTGGCAACTACTATTGCTGTACAATGACCACTAAATGTGAGCGCATTTCTTGCCATCGCCACCCAATTCGACAGAACTATACAGCATGCTTCTCTTTTCCCAAGTCAGCCGCCCTTTTCAGCCAGATCGTCAACGCTACGAGGGCTGCAGATTGGCTTTAGGAAAGACAGAGCGTCTTCACAAGTCGATCCGTCTGCTTCATCAGCCCCACATTGAATTTCGTCTTTACCCCCGGATCAACAAGACACTCGTTATCTTGTAATTACTTCCCCAAATGGCGCCCCTGCTTATCGCCTCGGGGAAGATATAGGCAAGGTCATATGTTACTACTGTCGCCAACCGGGCTATTTTGCATCCAAGTGCCCCGTTCCGGAACAAGCGCCCAATTACAAAGCCAGCAAACAAGATATTCTGCCTTGCATACCTTGGCCCTTCAGAACCACTCGAAGAATCTCTTATACAGTGCACTGTGATTCAAGCAGACATTCCACTTGTTGGCACTGTAGATGCCCTCTTGGACAGTGGTTCAAAGCACACCATTCTATCGCTAGACGTCATTGAATCTGCCAAACTGCTACCATGAACCAAACCTCCCATAGTTGTTGTGGGTGGCGGTACCGTCATGCCAGCTGATACATTATGTACTCGTATCGCTGTGGGGCCTATTTCGGCAGTACTTGAAGTTCTAGTTCCGGCTAGTAACCCCTTGCCTTTAATACTCGGAGAAGACTGGCTTGAGGCCGCCTGTGCTGAACTCCTTGTCCGCCCGCCTCATTCAACAGAAATCCATCATACTGGCACGGGTATTGTCCCTGCGATGCCTGGAAAAGGAGCTACCACGCATATCAAATGCCGATGTACTGTCAAATAGTCCTGAGTCTCCTATTAAACTAGCTCTGTCTCCCAAAGGCTGCTTGCAGTTTTTGCCATTGCCAGATAACGACCGGCCCATATGGTTATCCCTCGAACACAATGAAGATTTGCCTGGAAAGCAGCCACTTCACCCAAAGGCAGCAACACTTTGCACAAATAATTCTACGTTGGACAAGCTACGTGATGCTCACCTAGGTTCCCTGCTGCGAGAAGAAGAAGTTGTGGCAGTTGAACGCGTCTTGCGTCAGCATGTTGAACTCTTCACCACTGATGACAATGATTTGGGCCTATACAAAGGGACAGAACACGCCATCGAGCTTGTGCCGGATGTATCACCATATGCACGTCAACCTTACCAATGCAGCCAAGAGGATCGCGACTTCATTGAGCACCAATGCCAAGAGCTTCTCGATAAAAGTATTATTTTGCCATCTTCCATCCCACGGGCCTTTCCATTTGTCGCCATTTCGCAGCCTACAATAAACGATTCTGTGTGAACTATATATAACTTAACAAGCAAACAATTAGTGTCGCACAGCCACTTCCACGGGCGGATGATATCATGGATGGCATTTCTGGTGGCTCCTGTTCGCATGTCTCGATTTGAAATTTGCTTATTTGCAAATTGGGTAAGTCCACAAGATCAACCCAAAACATCCGTCATCACGCATCGTGGCACATTTAACACTTATGGACCTTGCGAAGACTCGCATTGAAGCACAACAAAACTACGTACGGGCACAACAAAGTCGCAAGCATATCCATGACCAAACACATCGTGACAAAACATTTATTGTGGGTAAATATGTGTGACTCCTACGCCAAGAGCCCACCGCCGATGGTACAACAAATTTCGCACCGACATATAAAGGCGCGTAAAAGATTACAGAACAGAAAACGCCTGTCACTTTTGTGATCCACCGTGTCAATTCTGATATAGGAAATTCTCCATCAGCCGACGTAGAGGTAGCGCATGTGAGCCAACTGAAGCCATTCCATCAGTCATACATTGATTCAGCACTTTTCAAGCCCACACTTTCCAGCCTAGCACTTCAACCGCTAACATTTCTGAAGGATCACAAGCAGAGACCTTCTTTTATGATGCTTCCGGAGGTGATGATTTTTGGGACTGTCAACTTAACTGTCCACTTCGACTTCCCAGGACAATACAAACGGCGAGTCATGTCATCATAACCCCCCTCGGCTTATTGTTCAGCCAACCCTTAGGCTCCTAGCTTATGAGACTTAAAAAAAACCGGGGTAGGGTGATGCATGTCTAAAGCGCATCGAGTATTTAAAAAAAGGGAGGGGGGGGGTCAGATGTGAGACAGCAAGTAATCTGGCAGCCCTGCGTTTCATGTTGATCTAGTCGTGACACAGTTTCGTAGTGGTTCCTAGGGGCCCGTGTGCTCCATGATTGCATTGATGCCACAACCTCTGTTTATTAAAGCCATTTTAGTCTTATCGCCGCCTTGTCTACGTTGCCGTGCCCTCACACAAGGAACGATGAAAAATTGGGGGACTGCTAAGTTCGGCTTGGCGGTTCCTACGTGGAATTAGCGGGAGGGCTCGGGGTTTCCCCTGTGTTTTTTGGTACCAAAATAAAGTGCGTGCTCGTGTATGTGCGTGTCCGTGCTTGTGTTAAGCGTGCCTGTGCACATGTGTACGCCCATGCATGCGTGCGTTTACGGTCGCGTGTGTGTGTGGTCGTATGTGTGTATACGTGTATGTGTGTGCGCCTGTGAATAAATATGCGTGTGTATCAGCCCGTGCGCCCACGAATATCGTGTGTGTGTGTGCGGGCGGGGGGGGGCACTGCTTCTTAGTGTTTAAAGTCCCACACCTGTTCAGACTGGGAGTCTATATGGGAGGTGGCTTAAGGAATGGCGGTGGTCAACGCACTGTACATGGACTATTCAGTACACGGAAAACAGCTGCACATTCTCGTACCTCATCGTTGCTTACGAACTTGCTGGAAGCTGTATAGGTACGCTGAGGCGCTTCTACGCTCGAAAACGTGGGTCATGACCAATTCACACGGAAAGCTGTCACTGCATTTATGCACAACCATCGTTTATATTAACAACGTTTAACAAGAACGTGCTCTGCCTTTGCTACAGGTGCTTAGCTAGCTCATTGGGCAACAATATGTAATTATGTGCTGATCATGTGGTCAGCAAGAAGTTTGTTATAACAACCTCGGCACGTTTCGTGGTGCATGACAAGCCTTCTAAACATCTGCGACTGTGGATTAATTTGTTCCAGCTTCGACTACGCATTCAGTGTTTGCGGCACCATACGCGGAATTGCCAGACACGGACAATGCGAAAAGAAATTCCCCTGAAAAAAGGTGTAGCGATGCTCTCCCGCTAATGCCACCGAGGACGAAATAACAATTGTTTCTGGCCATTCCAGGGTGCACTTTGTTTTCCGCAAGTTGTGCTTCACTATTTTTCGCCCACTGCAGTCGCATTCCGTCAAAATACTCAAAGAACCCGAGGCTGGTAAATAACCTGTGCCACTGTGCTGCTGGGTGGAAGGAGAGTTGCCATTTACAAGGAGTCACTCTTGAAGCCCAATTCGATTGCCTTCCGTGTCGAACCGCCGCCCGCAGTATGCGCCATAGCGTTTGCCTTTCGGCTCCGTCTTGGCGGGTTTCCCTCTCACCCCGCTCACCCGGGCCAGCCTTGCCCCCACAACGGCGGTGTAGATAAGCGAATAGTTGCGTCACCGAACACCTGCGTTGACAGCTGTGGCGCCGCCGCCAGTGCCTCCTCCTTCTCTCTCTCAACGTTGCTCTCTCTGTCTCATCCACCTTTCAAATGCGTTTCGTTGGTCTGGGGTCTTGTTGGTCGCTGTGTGAGTTCTAGCGGACAGGTGCACCTTCAATGGTGATCACGCATGACACCGTGTTTGAAGTGACGCTCGGATTAAGGAATATTCATGGAGCGGCGGACACGGACAACGTGGGCCTGTTAACGGTAAATGTACTGTTTTCGTAGGTAGTAATCATACAGCGCTATGTGGGCGCCTGCAGCAGCTCTGGCGAAGTAGGCTGCCAGCTATTTACAACAGCATGCGTTCGAGGGCCTGTTGCAGATGCCCGATTAAACGTGTGATTTAACAAGTTCACACTGCCATGCGCGATGTTGTGTAAGTGCCTGCATCACTCATATAGTGAGTGATGTGATCACTTAACAAGGGCGCGATTAGTTGCTGATCGCACATTGTATCTACACTGCTCAAAGTGATTAATATTGTTTCAAGATGCGCTTTAGGCTACATCGTAATAACATTTCTATTAATACTCAAATGTGCAACGTGCTTTTGTAGGTGTAAGCGTAAAAGAAAAGAAAGAAAAAGAAAAATTTATGTACAGAGGCGCACTGTACGAAATGGCTTTTGTTTTGCTTAATGACGGTATAGTTTGAGGTGCTGATATGCCACGATACTCCCAGCACGTGCGCGTCGGTCTTTTAAATTATTTAGGACACGCGTCACCAGCAACAGGGATAGATCTAGTATACTTCCAAAGGCGTGTTGTTGTGCCATCGCCGTGCGTTGTTTTCCCTCGTTTCTGTTTGCTGTTTTCTTGCTTTGCTTTCATCTGCGATAACGTTAGGCGTTATAACAGAATCGAGAGAGTATACATGACTGTGGGAGCTATGTGCGGTAGCTCTAGCATAAGCCATGGCTGCTGCAACGTAGATGGCGTCCGCGCGCGTTGGTGTCGTTCGAGCGCTCCTACTTGCTTGATTGTGTTTAACTGAGTATTTAGGCACGGGTTACGTTTGTAAATATCGTGGTCAATAATCGCTAATAGCGATCCCCTGATTGCCATCAGAGGATAGGCTTGGTTTGAAATATGCCAGACGCTTTTTCTGAAAGCAAGCTTTGAAGAATAAAAAAAATACTTTCGTACGTGCTAGGCAGTGCCTATTGCAGGCCCGCAACTCTTTAAAAACTGGACGAGCTATCACATATTTTATCAAATTACAATTAATTAGGATGATTGAATTATAGATGACAAATTTCTGTGCTAGATTAGGTGCACAAAATACATGTTCGCAGCCCTATGTCTAAAAAGCAGGCAAATAGGAAGCACAGCGTCAAATTTAGATTAGATTTCATGGACGGAGCTTCTTGTGAGGGTAGAAATAACGAGAAAATTGTTCATTTTTGATGCCCTAATAGAGGCAGTCAGAATAGCACTGATTGCTGAATTGTCACAATTCCTCGAATTGTTAGAGGCGCGATTAGGTCAGTAAATCTTTTACTTTTTTTGCAGACCTCTTCGCTAGTGCCACGCCCAAGATCATTTGTTCTCATGTAAAAGAAAAAACAGAGATGCCTTCACTGTTTGTACATGAAGAGGTAAGTTTCTTGTGCGTTTTGATTAATGCTACATGTTCTGAAAGTTGTACTCTAAGAATTGTTTTTCACACTGGCTCACTACCCCATAAGGAATTTGATTCTTAGGTGAGTTCAGGCTTTCGTAAGTGCCATTTTTGAGCTGTAGTCTTACACTTCACCTCAAATCGGGAATTTGCTGTATGCTGGAAAACTATCCTATCTTTATCATACGAAATAATGGAATGTATGGGTTGTATGCTTCGAGTTTAGTGTAATGTCAATTACATGCCATTTCAAAGGATACGCACTACAAATTCTTCATATATGGTGCTTCCGGAACAGCACGAACATCATTTTATGAGAAGTCATATTTGCTCTTATTACAGGACGAGAGGGTGCCGCTGACGCCCTGCGTAGTCTACCCCGGCCCCAGCCTACAGCAAGCCTAGCTCCTGAACCTCCACGTGGATGACCGAAAAATATTCCGTGTGAGTAATGACGAAGAAGGAGTGACAGCACTGATAACTTGATTTTTTTATTTTCAGCATTGTCTATAGCCGCAAGGCCTTTAACAACCACCGTGATAGAGCTGCTTTTTTTCAGCGTGAGTTTGGAGTTTATCAAAGAAGTTGCTCAGGCAGTACGACGCTGAAAATTTTAGTGTCACAATGTCTGCACAGCTTTTCTAGTGTGGACATGGTAGACGAACAAATATTGTTATTTGTGTAAGTTACTTTGCCTAAATATAGCTGGACCATACCATGCCAAATGTCCCAGCCTCTTTGGTGACCATCTGAGATGAATTTGAAAAAAAAATGTGCTGACTTACTGCGTTGAAAACAGTGAACTGCTAGAATATTTCAGCGAGAAAAAAGTTTTGTTCATGTGGCTGGCTCATAACTTCCTGCCGTAATGCCGTCTGTGTGCTGTTTGTGGAAAATTTCGTTTTAAAACTACCGCTTTTTTTCTCTAAAGCGAATTCGGTCTACAAATTAAGTAAATGTGCTTGCATAAGGTATTTGAAGCTCAATAATATTAGTGCAATATTTTTGCCAGATTCGCTTCCAAGAATCAAGCAAAAACGTGTTATGTTTGCATTTTTATTGTAATATTGCACTTTGTATGAATATCTGAGCAGTGAATACTTACTCCACAGAAAGTATATTTTAAGGAAAAAATATTGTTACGAGACAATGCCCCACTTAAACAGTGAGATAGGCGCCGAGGAAGACGAGGTGACTTGGCGGTGCGCGCGCTCTCTCTTGTTCGCCATCTTGGCTTGCGCGTTGGCGCTGTGTAAATATATTTTAAAACGCCTAGTTTCCCTTGTGCCTTCACGCAACATTTTGGTGGAAGGTGCTGGGTTACAACGCACGACGGAGTTACGCAGCGGACGCCTAGTCTCTGCTCCCAACATGTCCACCGGCAGCGACGCTTCCTCAACTGCTACGCCCAATGCATCAATGGCGCCGACCTCTCCTGTTTATCTCGTGGCCGCTCCACCCCGCGATCCCGGCAACTTTTCGGGAACGGACGGCGAGGACGTGGATGAGTGGCTTAAACTCTACGAGCTCTTCAGCACAAATCACAGGTGGGACCCAACCTTAATGCTGGCAAACATCATCTTTTATTTACAAGGAACGGCCAAGGCGTGGTTTAATAACAATGTGGACGGTATCACAAGCTGGGACGTATGCAAGACCAAATTACGCGAGTTGTTTGGTCAATCTGCCGGCTGCAAGCAGGCCGCTAGGAAAGAACTTGGCACACGTGTTCAGACGTCCACGGAGTCCTACCTGGCGTATATTCAAGATGTGCTGACCCTTTGCCGTAAAGTTGACCGAACCATGGCTGAAGCCGACAAGGTAGCGCACGTGCTCAAGGGCATCGCAGACGATGCATTTAACCTCATTGTGTGCAAAGGCTGTTCCACCGTGCAAGATGTTATCTTGGAGTGCCAACAGTTTCAAGAGGCTAAAAGCCGTCGCATTGCTTACCACTTTACGCGCCTTCCCAACACTGCTGCGACGTCAACATGTGCGGATCTCCGTGTACCGACCTTGCCCAATTCACACTCCAGTGACATCACGAGAATTGTACGCCGTGAAATCGAAGCCATCTCACCCGCCCCCTTGAGAGCACTGGCACCGAGTGATCCTCAGCCGACCATATCGCTAATACAGACCGTTGTTCGCCAGGAACTAGCCAACGCGGGTGTTCACACAGTCTGTTCTGTGCACCGTCCCGGCGCTGTCAGTTCGTCTACCCCGAGCCACCCACAGCAGTATCGCCGCCCTGCTCCACGTAATCGTGACCCAAATGCGTGGAGAACGCCTGATGACAGGCCGATTTGCTTCCGATGTGAACGAGTGGGACACATTTCCCGTCATTGCCGAAGCACGTGGACCTCACCGTATCGGGCAAACCCAAGCTTCTCCAACCCCCATTCACCGGCCCACCTCTATGACCAGGAACCACCACGGCGTGATGGCTCAGCTAATTACGACCCGACCACTACGACCACTGCCCAGTACAGTCGCTCACCTTCACCTCGACGTAGATTTTCCCGATCTCCACCGCCACCTCGTTCCCCGTCCCCGTCCTCTGCCCGGCGGTTTTCTTCGGAAAACTAGCGGCTGCAGCTCCTGGAGGTGACGCTGCTGATACGACTTGCTCTCCAATTCCTCTGTTGACGCTCCCGACCAATCAGAACTTGATCGACGTTGAAGTGGACGGTTTATCTGTTAAAGCCTTAGTAGACACTGGCGCCCATATTTCTGTGATGAGCCTGCACATTCGAGACCGCTTAAAGAAAGTACTTACTCCAGCCCCTTCACGCAGCGTTCGCGTTGCTGATGGTAGTACGGCTGCTGTTATTGGCGTCTGTACTGCACGCGTTACTATTGCCGGCCGTCAAACTTCAGTTCTCTTCACCGTTCTTTCTCACTGCACCAATGATGTGATCCTCGGTCTTGACTTTTTGTCCACTCATTCCGCTCTCATCGACTGTTCAGCCGGTACTGTGCAACTTGACCTACCGTGTCCGATTGATCCGCCCAGTCGACCGCAAGCCCGTATGTGCTCTGCTGAACATGTCCGTTTGTTACCGCAAACTGTGACCTGCATCACCGTTACGCCCTCGCCACCTGTATCCGATGGTGACTATGTGCTCGCGCCCATCACATCCCTTCTCTTGACCCACAGTGTTACCTTACCACACACTGTTATTCAGTTACGTGCAAACCGCGCCTGCATTCCTGTGCTCAACTTTGCTCTGTGTCCGCAAGTGCTTCCGCGCGGAATCGCCCTCGCCATGCTGACTCCTTCTGAAGAATGCGTCATATCAGCTCTGTCTTCGAACGAGACTCGACACTCCAGCTTCACACATGCTCGATCTTCGCAAGGAAGCCCGTCTCCTGATGTTAAAAAAATGATCGCGTCAGACCTTTTGCCGCATCAAGCCGACGAACTCCTTCGCGTTCTTGAGTCATACTGGGACGTATTTGACTTTTGTGATCGTCCACTAGGTCAAACCAGTGCGGTAAAGCACCGCATTGACACCGGCGATGCCTCCCCTGTCCATCGACGGCCATACCGCGTCTCTTCGACCGAGCGTCACATAATTCAAGCAGAAGTCGACAACATGCTCGCCAAAGACATAATTGAACCATCATGTAGTCCATGGGCTTCCCCTGTTGTTCTTGTCAAAAAGAAGGACAACACTTGGCGATTCTGTGTTGACTACCGACATCTGAACAAGATCACTAAAAAAGACGTCTACCCGCTACCGCGCATAGACGACGCCCTAGATTGTCTTCACGGCGCTAAGTATTTTTCTTCTATTGATCTAAGAGCAGGTTACTGGCAAATTGCTGTCGATGACATGGACCGCGAGAAGACCGCTTTTGTCACCCCCGATGGTCTTTACCAATTTAAGGTCATGCCCTTCGGATTATGCAACGCTCCAGCCACCTTCGAGCGGATGATGGACTCTCTTTTGCGTGGGTTCAAATGGTCAATTTGTCTATGCTACCTTGACGACGTTATCGTCTTTTCCCCGACCTTTGAAACCCACCTCGACCGCGTTTCCTCAATACTGGCCGTATTTCGCAATGCCGGTCTCCAACTGAACTCGTCAAAGTGTCACTTCGGACGCCAGCAACTAACAATGTTGGGCCACCTTGTCGACTCCTCTGGTGTACGTCCTGATCCCGATAAAGTGCGAGCCGTGCGTAACTTCCCTGTTCCGACCTGCACTAAAGAAGTACGCAGCTTTCTCGGTCTGTGCTCGTACTTTCGACGTTTTGTGAACAACTTTGCGGAAGTCGCCCGTCCTCTCACAGACTTATTGAGAAAAGATGTCTCCTTCACATGGGGCGCTGCGCAGGCTACGGCGTTCTCTACACTTATTGAATCGCTAACAAAACCACCTGTTCTGGCCCATTTCGACGTTTCTGCCCCTACAGAAGTACACACAGATGCCAGCGGTTACGGAATCGGTGCTGTTTTGGTTCAGCATCAAAGCGGCTGCGCCCGCGTTATCGCCTATGCCAGCCGTCTCCTTTCGCAGGCGGAAAGGAACTACTCCATCACCGAAAGGGAATGCCTTGCTCTCGTTTGGGCAGTAGCAAAATTTCGGCCTTATTTACATGGTCGACATTTCACTGTCATAACCGATCACCACGCACTTTGCTGGCTCTCGTCCTTGAAGGACCCCACTGGGCGCCTTGGTCGATGGGCACTACGGCTTCAAGAGTATACCTACTCGGTGTCCTACAAATCTGGCCGTTTACACCATGACGCTGACTGCTTATCTCGGAATCCAGTGGACCCACCTGAAGCGTTCGATGAATCGCCATGTGTGCTGTCTCTCTCCGCTTTAAGCAACATCCGTGAGGAACAGCGCCGAGATCCTGCCTTACGTAACATCATCGAGAAGCTTCATTCTGCGGCACCCGATCCTTCTACTCGATTGTTCGTGCTTAAGGATGACACATTGTACCGTTGCAACGTCCGCCCTGATGGACACGAACTGCTCCTTGTGGTACCTTCCCACTTACGTGCGAGCGTGATCGGCCAGCTTCATGACGCTCCCACTGCCGGTCACCTCGGACTGTCTCGGACGTATGACCGCGTACAGCGTCGATTTTACTGGCCCAGTCTTTATCGCTCGGTCCGCAGCTACGTCGCCTCATGCGATCAGTGTCAACGCCGAAAAAAACCTTCCATGAGTCCTGCCGGGTTCCTCCAACCACTTGACGTTCCCTTTGATCCCTTCTTCCGACTTGGTCTTGACCTCCTAGGCCCTTTTCCTGCATCCACTCTGGGGAATAAGTGGATAGCTGTCGCGACGGATCATACAACCCGGTACGCCATCACGCGGGCTTTGCCGACCAGCTGCGCCACAGACGTTGCCGATTTTCTCCTGCACGACGTCATACTTCACCATGGCGCCCCACGCCAACTCCTAACAGATCGTGGGCGCTATTTCCTTTCCCGAGTTATCGACGACCTGCTTCGCTCCTGCGAGACGAAACATAAATTTACGACAGCTTACCACCCGCAAACTAACGGACTCACTGAACGATTCAACCGGACTTTAACTGATATGCTCGCTATGTACGTATCGTCCGACCACCAGGACTGGGACGTTGCATTGCCCTTCGTTACGTTTGCCTATAATTCTTCACGCCATGATGCAGCTGGTTTTTCACCTTTCTATCTGGTGTTTGGCCGTCATCCAACTTTACCTTTCGACACCATCTTTCCGACAGCTGTCGACTTTACGACTGAATACACCCGTGATGCTATCACCAGGGCTCGCAAAGCACGAGAAGTTGCTCGTCAGCGCCTTTTAGCATCGCAAGATCACCAGCGGCATCGTTACGACTCACATCACCGCCAAATTTCCTTTACACCAGGTTCTCTTGTGCTATTGTGGACTCCGACTAGACGCGTCGGACTTTCTGAAAAACTGCTTTCCCGGTACTCGGGACCCTACCGCGTATTGCGCCAGGTGACAGATGTGACCTACGAGATAGCCCCGCTCGAGTCTTCCTCCACCTCCGCTTCGCTGTCTACAGACATTGTCCACGTATCCCGCCTTAAGCTTTACCACTCGGCAACACAATAGAAAGCACCGAGACGGTGCTTCAGCACCCGGGGGTTATGTTACGAGACAATGCCCCACTTAAACAGTGAGATAGGCGCCGAGGAAGACGAGGTGACTTGGCGGTGCGCGCGCTCTCTCTTGTTCGCCATCTTGGCTTGCGCGTTGGCGCTGTGTAAATATATTTTAAAACGCCTAGTTTCCCTTGTGCCTTCACGCAACAATATCTTTAGACATCTCAAGCTGCTGAAATATACTAGAAAGTATCACGAATTAAAAGAAAATTAGTGATTTTTGTCCATATTGAGATGCAATTTGCTCCATGTTGTGATACAATGAAAACTCCTCATTATACCTAAATTGTAAGAAAATAAAATTCTTTCTATAATAAAAGTCTTATCGCAAAAACGACAGGAAAGGGCGCTGTACACTGAATTTTATTGAAGGTGTTACGAGCGTTTTTGTACTGAGCACAAGAACAGGGCTTATCTGCAACAACACATGTGTGACCATGACAAAAAAGTTTTAACCGAGAAAAGAATACTCTTTTTCGGAAAAGATAAGTGAAGGTGCACTGATGTATTGATCCTTGGCCTTCCTGATAAAAAGTTCTAAAATCTCTCATTTCTTCTGCTTGTTTTTTTTCAAAAACTAAGTTTTATGAAACCTCGGACTGCACTTACATTTTTTACGGTGTCCGGCCATGAGACTACTATAGCCCTTCTTAACATTTAAAGCATGCTGTCTTGCTCGATCATTGAAGCCTTGCCCAGTTTGTCCTATGTTTACTTTTGCACATGTTAGCGGTATCTCATACACATTAGATTGGCATTCAGTAAACCTATTCTAGTGACGAATGGTGCAAGATTGACTATTCCTGTTGCTGTAAGTACATGCACTTTTAAAAGCTTGCAAGGGGTGGAAAACAACAATGTCATATCTGCTGGCTCTTTTCCTAAAACTGTGAGACACCTTATGTGCGTAGTACCGTGTAACATGCAAAGGTCATTGGTCATTTTGTTTTTCTTTTGATCCTGTTTCCCTTAACTTTACTTTCTGCAGGAGGGTTTCACAAACGAGTGTGACGATGCTGTTGGGGTATTGGCTGGTGCTATCAGCCCAGGAGTGCTAAGAATGTCCTGCCTTTTGATAGTGGGCATTCAAAATTAGTAGAAAGAGGAATTGATACCACATGTATTCAGGCCACCCTTCAGAAGTCATGTTACCACAAGGGTGAGGTCAGGCTTAAAAACCAGATTAAAAGACTAAAAATGCTGGATATCCCATCAGAATCATCACACCCGTTTGCGAAACCCTCCTGCAGAAAGTAAAGTTAAAAAAGACAGGACCAACAAAAAAACAAGGACCAAAACCTTTGCATGTTATACCACATCACGTGTCTCACAGTTAAAAAAAAATGGCAAGCAGATATGATATTAACGTGTTGTTTTCCAGCCCTTGCAAGCTTTCAAAAGTGTGTGTACTGAACAGCAACATGAATAGTCAATTTTGCACCATTCGTCACGAGAATAGGTTTACTTAATGCCAATATAAAGTTTGTAGAAGTATTTTTTATCACGAAGACCAATGATCAGTGCATCACTACACGTTCAGTTATCCTTTCCGAGAGGGAGTATTCTTTTCTCAGTTAAGATTATTTTGTAGTGGTCACACGTGTCATCGCGCATGAGCACTGTTCTTGTACTCCGTATAAAAACGCTCATAGCACATTCATTAAATTCAGTTGACAGTCGGTGCTCTTCCCTGTTCTTTCTATCTCTTCCTGAAGTTGTCGCGCTGTGACTAGCACACAAGCAAGATGTACCAACTCGCCCAAATTAAACTCTTGTTACGCAACACGTAGACCAAGTTTCTTATAGAAAGAAGGAGCGGTGCTTTTAAAATGAAATTTTTCACATACAACACCTAGACAGCATTCCAGGAAGTTCAGAAGGCAGCCATGTGACCAAATATTTTTCCTCTCCTAAATATTCCAGAAATTCACTATTTTCAATGCAGCACGAGTTTTTCGAATACACTTGAGATGGTTGCCAAAATGGCTGGGACATTCGGCATAAAATGATCCAGCTGTGTCGTTAGCCATAATTATGCATTACCTCATTTCTTTTTTGTGTTCATTTTTAGCTTATTCTGTTTCTGATCATTGTATTGGTTTTTTAAGTATTTGATAAAGTTATATGTGTAAAAACCCATATATGTTTACATGTTCGTCATTTCTCATAACCAATTGTTATACATCTTGGAATACAAAGCTGAAACCACTGTGATTGTATACGTTTGAAAACACTATCGGTATATATTTTCGTGTGCAAACCTTCTTGGGAACGATTGTGTACATGAAGGCGTATATAGTGAAATCATGGTGATTGTATATATTTGAAAGAATTATAAGTATATATTTGCCTGTATTTCATTCCTATTACCCGATCGTGTACATGAAGGAGTATTAAACTGGAAAACACTGGTATTGAAGACACTTGGAAGAATTATAGGGATATATTAGCGTGTATTTCATTTGTAGTCTCTATGTACTTGAAGCAGTATACTAAACTGAAACAAGTGTAATTGTATGTTTCAAAGAATTCTCATTAAAGTGAAACTGAAAAATATAATAAACATTTGAGGTGTTGCGTGTGCAGTGTACGTATACGTGAACATGTTACACATCTGGTGACAAAGTTGTGTGGCAGAAAAAAAATGGCAGCATATCCACGGAGTTAATGATGGAGAGTGGGGCGAAGCAGTCGTCCGTCCATGCGTCCGTCTGTGTGACCGTCCATGCGTCTGTTTGTGCGCCCGTCCCTGCGTTCTTTCATGCATCCGCCCCTGCGTCCGTTCATGCGTCCATCCATGCATCTGTTTTTGTGTCCGTTCGTTCATCTATTCAACACTCCAAGTCCCACCATCTCGCATCTTTTTATCATATATTCCCCATATAGAAGCACCGCCATCCAGTGGACATTCCAAGGACTAAACGAGAGGTGGCACACGCACACTTTCTTACGGCCTGCGTTTTGGGTCCACTTCCCACCTTTAACCACCTCGAGTTCATGGTATATTCTAGTTCACTGTATTCATGACACTGCGACCAAACGCTCTCTAAACCTTTCGAAAACCAAGGAGGTTACGCCCAGCGAGTATAACGTACCAACCTTTTAGATGCGGAAGCATCTTATACTCGCGCCTTGTAGTGCGCCGTCCGCACCGCTTCTCGAACATTCGACAGCTGACGCGCGCGCATGCGCCGTCGCGCCGTCGCCCACCATCTGTGCCGCGCGCGCTTCTCCTTCGAGAACATTCGACAGCTGACAGCGCATGCGCCGTCGCGCCGTCGTCATCTGTGCCGCGCGCGCGCATCTCCTTCGAGAACATTCGACAGATGATAGCGCATGCGCCGTCGCGCTGTATATATACTCAAGGTCGGCGCTCGGTCGCTCAGTTGCCGCTCGTCGGTTGGTTTGTACGGCGCGTCGACGTTCAAGGTCGCGGTGAAATGAATTCCAACGAATCCACAAACATAATGATCGACGTCCCTTCGACCAGCGCCGCCCTTTCGCATACGTGTGTACGTGTTCACTCATTTAACACCCCCTCCTGTAACCACGTTAACCAATTTAGCCATCGACCCAAGTAAGTCGCAATTTAACACCCCATTTCACAACCACGTTAACCAATGTAGCCATCGACCCAAGTAAGTCGCACTTTAACACCCCGTTAACCAATTATATGCTCCGCATCCTCCTCAGTGTTCCCCCGAGGGAAGCTGCGGGCAATTTTTTCTGTCAGATAGGGCTCAATTTACATGCCAATGGCTGCTAATGAGAAATGAGAGACAGGAGAATTCGGCTTTAACTTTCTTACGGCTTGCGCTTCCTATCTACTTCTCATTTTTAACCACCTTGAGTTCATTCATGGTATATACAAGTTCATTGTATTCATGGCACTGCGGCTCAACGCTCGCTAAACCTTTCTAAAGCTAAGGAGGTTACACCTAGCGAGTATAATGTAGCATCCCTTTCTTGTCCGATAGTGCTCAATGTACTTGCCAATGGCTGCTAATGGGGATCGCAGCGTGCGCGTTGACTAAAAGCCGAATGCTTATGTCTCTCATTCCCCATTAGCAGCCATTGGCATGTACATTGAGCACTATTTTTATTGTTAAACAGCGCACAGAAGAAATCTCTCACTGGCACCACCTTCGAGGTCAAGTGTTATACCTATTTCGGGTATGTGCCACTGGTGGTTACATACGAGGGACGGCCAAGCCACGCCATAAGGGGCTTCGCCCCTAAAAGTTTATAAGCTTTATATGCCCATTAACTAAATGCAGTATGCAAGGGCAGCAAGGCTGAGTTTTCTGTAACGCGCATTACGCACATACTTTGAAGCATATATAGATCCATCAGAAGTTCATACACGATGGTACGTGTTTAAGTGTTTGCCCACACGCAATGAATGGAGCTCGACAGGTGGCGCACCATTGATAATCAGGACCACTTTCTTCAAGTAGTGTGCAATCAGTGCATGCTGATATCTATTAGTGCAGTCTAAAAGAATACTGGCACCCCTGCCATGAGCACTCAACACCCTTGTGCACCCTTCTCGCACCCTTTTCAGAGGGTGCTAAAAAGTGAAGGACATTGAAGGCACCCTTTCTTAAGCGTGTTTTTGTAACACCCTACAGTTTTTTACATGTACACCCTATTTAAAGGTGCACGGAAAAGCACCCTTGTTGGAAGGTGCTGAATTAACACCCTTAGAGTGTCGTCCGAGGTAGGAGTGTTTGAGGAACATAGAAACACCATTACCTTGACACGGTCGAATATTTGCCTGAATTGGTTTTTAAAGGCCAACTCTAGCAATTTTTTACTATGTCAGGTTTGGTGAGCTTTTTTATTACCTGGGCAAACTACCTGTGTTAGGTACATTGGCATTGAAGGCAAATAATACGTCGGTGCAGGTCGATTGTAACATTACTGTGTCAGATTGTGAAGGTCCCAGCCAGTGTGGATGAGACTTATTAGAGAAGCTTGCAGCAGAGGGAACGCTGGTTTTGCACATCACTACGTCACCGAGCGTGGCAAGCCAACAGAGGGCAGAACGAGCTGGTGCCATAATGGCCAAATTTGCACACGGATTCACAGAGGGTCTCGGGTTAGTCAAGGGCCCACCAGCTAAGCTTTACATGAAGGACACGGCAGTCACAAAATTTCGCAAGGCTAGAAAGATTCCTTTTGCGCTGCTAGATAGTGTATATGCTGAGCGAGATAGACATGTAGAATCTGGCATAATATCTCTGGTACCATTTGCACATCGGCGCTACCTGACAACAAAGCGATGACCGAAGACTCCAAGAACGCGTCTGCAGTAGCACAACCAATACGGCGGTCTAATAGAAGAAAAAAAAAACTGGTGAAAAAGTATGGTTACTAAGGTAAAAGAAGAGTTGCAACGCCAGCGGTTGCTGATGTGGACACACAACAGCACGTGCACGCGTCTTCTCTCTCTCTTAGTTCTTTCTCTGCCCACTTTCCGCTCTTTTCAAGGTTAAAGCAATCAATAAACGCAGTCTTCTGCCTGGTGACACCGACAACTCCATGTCTCTGGCGGCGTCTCTGCCACCTACGTAACACATCCACAAGAAGTGTAGTTACAGGGCCCTTGTGTCTTCAATCTTTCACTCCGAGCCTCACATTAAAAAATAGGAACTGTATACCACTGAAGAACAGACGTTCATGAAACCCAATGTATCTGCTCAACTACTCACAGCGTGGGCCCTTTTTAAAAACAAATAGCCTCATGCGAGATAACGAATATTGTTACTGATTCAAGCGCCAACAAAGCGCGGAGATTTACATTTTAAAATCTCCTATGCTTGTCACACCATGTTTGGCGATGTGACTGAGCTGGGCCACGACTGAGTCGTTCTGTCGTGTTCGGGCTGACCTTGACGTCTTCAACGCGTCCATTTGCTTGCTGAAAAAATTGGCCCATATCTGCATGTCAATCTGCAAATGTCATTGAAAGACGATAGTCTTGCGTGTGGAGAGAGTGAACAATTTACTTGATGTTCTGCGCAAGAAAACCGGTGAATGGTATTCTGGAGGCGATCCGTTAGAGTGCCTCGAGCGTGCAGCAGAGCTGAACGAGCGCATCAAGTCACGTCACACGTGAGACATGAGCGCCATCTGGCCGTTTTCTTAGAAAACGAAGCGCGTGGTTCCGAGACGGGTGTGCGTGCCCGTCTCAGAGGTGATAATGTGTAGAATGCAAGGTGACGGGTAGGTGCCACCACCATCTCGTCTTAGCAAAGCGTTGGAAACACTCGCCTTTTCGTGCACTTGGTCAGCGCAGCGTGATAAGCGCTAGGGTTCTTAAAATTACCTATGCGTGCCTTTTCTAGTAAAGGATGCACATGCAGAATATATACTTGTTATGGCGCCCCAGACATGCACACTACTTGCTTATTTATTGAAAATTGCACAAATATGAACGCTAAATTTTGAGCAGCATTGGTGGGTGCTGCGGATGGGGTTGGCCGTTTCAATTACCCGGTGCCGTTAAGAGTGGACAAACAGACAAGTATACAGACAGACAGACAGACAGACAGACGGACGGACAGACAGACAGACAGGCAGACAGGCAGACAGACAGACCAAAATTTTGTGTCGAAGGTCCCCAAGAAAGACTATCATCTTTAAAAACAAAATTTAGGGGACGATGAATTTTGCTCTCTAGGGCTTCTGACGCCCGGTAAGCCGCGCGCTGCCTCGCCTTCCTGTGGGGAGCTGATGATGATGATGTCCTGTTGATATGGCTCGTGCCCACGTTTGCGCTTTGGCCACAAATCACTGATAGGCAGTTCACATTTAAAAAAAATAGCAATTAAGTGTGAGGCAGCAAGTAATCTGGCAGCCCTGTCCTAAATGTTGATCTAGTCGTGACATCGCTTCGTAATGGTTCCTCGGGGCGCGCGTGCTCCATGATCGCATTAATGCCGTAGCCTCTGTTTATTAAAGCAGTTTTTGTCTTATCGCCGCCCTGTCTACGTTGCCGAGCTCTCACATTTGGCGCAGTCGTCGAAGAACCAGGCGGCGGAAGCCCGAGCCACTTGTTTATTTTGTGTGAGTTGGTGGTTGGTACCAGCAGCCCTCATCTCTGCCATTTGCCTGCGTTAAGCCTTATTCAAGCTTGCCCACCCGTCAATCAACCGCGATGTCGCTGATTAATTGGAATGAGGCCACTGTTGAAGACCTCCACGGGTTCACAGCGGACTTCATGCGCAATGAGCTTTCCGCCGTAACCTGGAGACGACTGGCTCGAAGAAAGACATGATCGAACGCTTGCTTCATGACATTGCCCGAGAACATCAACCGTCTGGTGGGCCTGTCTCGACAGCTGCGCAGTCGGTTCTAAGCATGCAAGTGCTCAGTGACCTACTGCAGGAGTTTCTGACGTTGTCACAATGGCCGACGTTTCCATCAGTTCACGTCACTACGTTGCCTGACCTTTCGGCCTCCCTGCCAAACTTTAGTGGTGACGGTAGCATTTCAGCTCATCACTGGCTTGAAGAACTTGAGCGTACTCAAGGTTTAGCGTCATCGACACCAACTACTCTCATAGCCATGCACTTGGTAAGCTCCGTAGCACTGCTGCAGATTGGAAAAGCGTGGCATGAAACCAGTTGGACATGTGGGAGAATATCAAAGCTGCTTTTAGGAACCAGTTTTTAGACAAACTTACGTTTTTGCAGTGGCAGCACATAGTCACCAGACGTGTCCAGTCAACCATTCAGAGCCTAGTTGACTACTATTTGGTGAAACTGTGCGTGATTTCAAGATGTCTGGTCCACTAACAGATCCTCAGTGCAATAAATATGCTCTACAGGCTGTGCACGACGCACACTTGGCAACAACTATTGCTGCGCAACGACCAATCACTGTGAGCACATTTCTTGCCATCGGCACCCAACCTGACAGAACTATAAAGCATGCCTCTGTTTTCGCAAGTACGCCGCCCTGTGCAGCCAGATGGTCAACGCTACGAGTGCCACTCTTGCCAGTGCTGAAGATTGGTTCTAGGAGAGACAGAGCATCTTCACAAGTCAATCCGCGTGCTTCATCGGCACCGCATCAAATTTAGTCGTCACCCCCCAATCAACAAGACACTCGTTATCTTGCAATTTGTTCCCGAAATGGCGCCCCTGCTTATCGCCCGGGGGAAGATATAAGCAAGGCCATATAGTACAACTGCCGCCAACCGGGCCGTCTTGCATCGAAGTGCCCCCATTCCGGAACCAGTGTGTTTTATCGTGCGGCGAACGCGCTGCGCGAATCAACATTTTGGCGACGAGGATGGAATCTGCGTGCCGCCTATTATGAGCCGGGAGCTGACCGACAAAACGGGAGTAGCAGCAGTATGGATGGCTGAGACGCGAACTGGCAAAGTAAGGTCAGCGGCAGCAGACCTGACCGGAACAGCCATCCTCGCAACACAGTGCCCCATTACACAGCTAGCAAACAAGTTTTCCTCTCTGGCATGACTTCAACCTTCAGAACTACTCGAAGGATCTTTTGGGCAGGGCGCTGTGATTCAAGCAGACATTCCGCTTGTTGGCACTGTAGATGCCTCTCCGGACAGTGTTCAAAGCACACCATTTTATCGCTAGACATCATTGGATCTGCCAACGTGCTACCATGAACCAAACCTCCCATATCTGTTGTGGGTTGCGGTACCGTCATGCCAGCTGGTACATTATGTACTCTTATCGTTGTGGGGCATATTTCGGCAGTACTTGATGTTCTAGTGGTGGCTAGAAACCCCTTGCCTTTAATCCACAGAGAAGACTGGTTTGAGGCCGCCCGTGCTGAACTCCTTGTTCGCCCGCCTCATCCAAAAGAAATCCACCAACCTAGTACGGGCATTGTCAGGCGATGCCCGGAAAAGGTGATACCACACATATAAAATGCCGTTGTGCTATCAAATAGTCCTGAGTCTTCTTTTAAACTGGTTGTGTCTCCCACAGGCTACTTGCAGTTTTCGCCATTGCCAGATAACAAGCAGCCCATATGGGTTATCTCTCAAACACAATGAAGATTTGCCTGGAAAGCAGCCACTTCAACCAAAGGCAGCAACACCTTGCACAAATGATGTTACGTTGGACAAGCTACGTGATGCTCGCATAGGTTCACTGCTTCAAGAAGTTTTGGCAGCTCAACACGTCTTGCGCCACCGTGTTGTCCTCTTCGCCACTGATTACAATGATTTAAGCCTATACAAAAGGAAAGAACACGCCATCGAGCTTGTGCCGGTTGCATCACCATATGCACGTCAACCTTACCGATGCAGCAAGGAGGATCGCGACTTCATTGAGCACCAATGCCAAGAGCTTCTCGAAAAGGGTATTATTTTGCAATCTTCCAGCCCATGGGCCTTTCCAGTTGTCGCCGTTTCAGAGCCTACAGAGAAGCGATTGTGTGTAAACAATATGCCACTTTACAAGCAAACCATTAGTGCTGCACAGCCACTTTCACGGGTGTATGACATCATGGATGACATTTCTGGTGGCTCCTGTTCACATGTCTCGATTTGAAATTTGCTTATCGGCAAATTGGGGTACGTCCACAAGATCAACCCGAAACATCTTTAATCACGCATTGTGACACATTTCAGTGGACGCGTATGCCATTCGGACTAAAGAATGTCCCTGCTATTTTCAAAAACGCTATGCAGGCCATATTCGAGAGCCTGCAGCCTCGTCACCCAAAATGTGGAGTTCGAGTTTATTTAGACAATATTTATTGTTAGCCACATTTTTTACGGAATCCATCGACTTGTTACATGAAGTACTTACAATCATGCAGGACGCTGGTTTCAGAGTTTCACTTTCTAAGTGCCAATTCGCCGTTATGTACCTAACATTTCTTGATTTTGTCACTTCAAGCGATAGAAAACGCCCAAACCCAATGAAGGTAGAAGTTACAATGAAGATACCTTGTGCCCACTACTTCCAAAGTAATGCTTTCGTGGATTCAATCTGCGAACTTTTACCGACGTTTCATCCCCAACTTCGCCAAGGTGGTCGCTCCTTTTTAACACATTGTAAGAACGGGAGCTTTTGAGTGGCCTCCAAAATGTGAGTCCGCTTTTTATGCCACCCGCGAAGCCCTCACTTCCACAGTTATTCTTGGCCATTTTCATCCGTCTGCCTATACAACTGTGACCACAGACGCTTCGGCCTCAGCCATTGGAGCAGTTTTCTCACAGTGTCAAGGAGGCAACGATGTCGTAGTCGAGTATGCCCGCAGGGAACTGACCCTCGCTGAAAAAAAAAACTGCATAGCAATGTGTGGGAGCGCCTTGCAGTACATTGGGCCATTTGTCACAATTTTTGCAGTTATCTCTTGAACAAGAAATTCTGTGTTCTCACAGACAACTGGACAGTAGCATGCCTCTCCTCAAATATGAAACCATCGCGGCACCTTACCGACATGTTGATGGTCCTTGATGAGTTTGACTTCACTGTGCAACGCAAGCCTGGTAAGCAGAATGTGTTCGCTGATATGCTGTCACGTCTTTCTTGCGGTGTCTTGGAACTTATGACCACACTTTGCCAGCTTCACGAACAAGATGAAGAGTGTTCCGCCATACGCCAACGTGGACTAGACAATACTGATGCACCTCGAGAATTTTTCATCATTGACAACATACTGTACCATTGCACGCCCCCAGCCTGAAGGCTATTTTTGTTCCACTCAAGTTACGCCAGGTGGTCCTCGAAGTGGCACATGACCATAGTGGTCATATGGATGTCAAGCGTACGCTGAAGAAGGTGTAAGAACCCTACTAGTGGCCCAAGATTAGGTCTCTGATAATTATCAAACAGTATGTTCAAGGATGTCAAACATGTCAGATTAGCAATAGGCCAGTGAACAAGAATGTTGGTAAAATGGGATTCATGCCAACATTGGAGGCTTCATTCTATGTTGTTGCTTTGGACCACGTGACGACGACCTGCCTCGACAGCAGCAGATACATACGCAATGTTACAGACTTTGCGACACGCTTTATAGTTGCTGTTGTGGTTTCCGCTACTTCGACGAGAGCCGTAATTCCACATTTGTATGCTGTGTTTTACCGCTACGGTGTTCTAGACCACTGCTTGTCAGATCATGGTCGTGCTTCTGAGTCAAATTAGTTCAAGGGCTTTCTTCATCTTCATGAAATTCAGCAGCATTTTCCCGTTACTTTTCGCCCAGCAAGTAGTGGGTTGGTAGAATGAAGCGATGCTACACTAGTCTCAGTACTTAGAAAGACGTGCCAGTCTGATCCGTTTTTTGGGAAAAAAAACTGTTTACTCCCGCATTTGCCGTGAACACATGCCTCAACACCACTTTGCTGTTTTCGCCATTTGAACTGCTCCATGGCTATACTCCAAAGCTACCAAGAGAAAGGTTTCGCCGTCCAAGGGGTGAGATCCTCGAAACAAGACTTTTCGAAATTGCGAAAAGCACTGAAGCACGAGAAAACACCGCACGGGCACAAAAAAGTCGCAAGCATATCTATGACCAAACCCATCGTGACAAGACATTTCATGTGGGTCAATATGTGTAGGTCGAACGCCAAGAGCCCAACACCGATGGTACAACAAAGCTCGCACCGACATATAAAGCCGCGTAAAAGATTACAGAACAGAAAACGCCTATCACTTTTGTGATCCGCCGTGTCGATTCTGATATGGAAAGTTCTCCAGCAACAAAGGTGGCCCATGTCAGTCAACTGAAGTCATTCCATCAGCGATACATTGATTCAGCACTTTTCAAGCCCAGACTTTCCAGCCTAGCACTTCAACCGCTAACATTTCTGAAGGATCACATGTAGAGACCTTCTTTTATGATGCTTCCGGAGGTGATGATTTTTGGGACTGTCAACTGAGCTGTCCGCTTCTACTTCCCGGGACAATACATACGGCGAGTCATGTCGTCATAACCCCCCTCGGCCTATTGTTCAGCCACCCCTTAGGCTCCTAGCTTATGAGACTTAAAAAAAACCAGGGTGGGGTGATGCATGTCTAAAGCCCATCGAGTATTTAAAAAAAAAGGGGGGTGGGTCAGATGTGAGACAGCAAGTAATATGGCAGCCCTGCGCTACATGTTGATTTAGTCGTGAAACAGTTTCGTAGTGGTTCCTAGGCGCCCGCGTGCTCCGTGATTGCATTGATGCCACAACCTCTGCTTATTAAAGCCATTTTCGTCTCATCGCCGCCTTGTATACGTTGCCGTGCCCTCACACAAGGAACGATGAAAAATTGGGGGGCTGCAAAGTTCGGCTTGGCGGTTCCTACGTGGAATTAGCTGGAGGGCACGGTGTCTCCCTGCTACTTTTATGGACCAAAATAAAGTTTTAGTTGTCATCAACATCATCACTTTTAAGCTTCGTCTTTCAGTGAACTCCGGTTGATTTTTCGAAGTAAATGAATTTGAATGAAGTTCGCTGGGCACATTACTTTGCACATGTCCGTCATTGATGCCTAATCACAGGCTTCAAAGATGCGCTGATAATTGGCGAATGAATTTTAAAGAATACCTAGAAAAGCTCACCTCGCTTGCCAGAATAATTGGCGGCATCGCCTATATGACGCCATCTTTGGCACGTCAACGCAAGTGACGCAACTGAAGGCATCGCTACTTTGGCCACTACACCGTTTTTTGTTATGCCCACAAAGCGATGGTGGTGGTGTTTCACACGGGAAAGCTTCCTTCTTTCTTCCTCTTGTGTTTGACCAGTGCTTCGCTGGTCTGGTTTTCACAGTTTTCGTACTCCACACTGGCGGGTCCAGCATACGACTTCCGCTTTTCACAAAATTGTACGTCATACGTAAACGGCTTGGTCTGTTAGGTTTCGATATTGCGCCTTTCTGCTCATTAAAATTTATTTGGAACTTCTGAGCATTGCAGCTATTGGGCTCGAAGTAAGAGTGTTTCAGGAACGTAGAAACATCATTACTTTGACGTGGTCAAAAATTGCCAGAATTGGCCTTTAAAGGCCAACTCCGGCGATCTTTTTTTACCAATTAAAGGTTGGTGAGGATCATGGTGCTTCTATATCCCCACTCTTGTACACACCCGATAGCTCAAATGCTCAGCAAGTTTAAAAATTACTTTGAATAAGTAAAAATGCATAATAACGAACCTGAACCTGAACTCAGCACGCTGTCTACGTATGACGCTCAATTTGGTAAGAACCGGAAGTCGTAGAAGGCATGCAGCTCCCGCCGGCGCGGAGTATGAAAGGCTATGAAAGTCAGCACGAACCGGCACTCAGAGCAGAGGTAAACGTGTTGAGCGTCAGCTAACATGTCAGATATTGGCAGTGTCTCAGAGCAATCGGATAGCGGCGACTCCGACGTATATGACTCCGGCGAGAAACGATCGTAAACAAGCGTGCCGTTTTCCTCGGTAACCAGTTTTCTCGCCTGATCGCACAGATCTAGTTCTCACTAAAAGTATTGTCACTTGGAAAGCCCAGATAGCAAACTCGCTGCGTCTTGTGTGAGTGGTTTGTGCAGTGCATAACCCACACCAACTACCACCCGTCGCACACCTATCCACAAGGAACAGAAAACCACGCAGAAAACCAGCGAAATATCGGTCAATTAATCGCCATGGGCGAAGTAAGAAAGCGTTTCTGTGCCAAACACCGCCGCCATCGCATTTTAGCCAGCACAGTAAACGCTATAACAAATAAAGGTGGCGATGCCATCGGTGCGTCTCTTCCATTGACTTGCCAAACATGACGCCACCCAGACAGTGTTGCCAATAGTTCTGGCTAATCTGGTGAGCGTTTTTAGGCAATTTTTAAAATTAATTTCCAAACAATCAGCGCAACACTCAAGCCTGTATTTGGCATAAATGATGGAAATGTGCAGAGGAAAGTACCTAGTAAATTTTGTTGAGATCCATTGAACTCGAAAAATGACCAGAGTTGGCCTTTCAGAAAACGCGACAGCAATATCCTGTCTTTTTATTGCGTGGTTCAACCACTTCAGGGCAGACTTTTAATTGTATGATGTTACTCGAGAAGTTTAAATTATGGAATACTACAATGTAGTCGATAAAGTTAAAGTCGCTTGCGCATATGGCTGCATTCTGTGTAACTTGTAGCATGCTTTTATTTTATTTTATTTATTTACTTGAATATACTGCAGCCCTAATGCGGGGCTATAGCAGGAGTGGATAAGTTATACGAAACTAATACAAACAGGGCAACAACAATAAAACGAAGATAAAGCAATAACAAAACTTAAATGCAATACGGCAATACATAGGAAAACCTCACTATGGTATTGCAAACACGATCTTTACCTATTTTTTAAATGGGCAATAGCGGCATCAATGTAAATTTGTTAAAATAGTGAACGAATACTGCCCGGTAGGGAATTCCAGAGATCTATAGTACGTGAAAAAAACTAAACTTGAATGTGTTAGTAGGAGCAAATAAAGGCTTTATGTTGAAAATGTGGTAGCTGTGGGTCCAAGATTCTTCCATAAATGCGATGTAGTTACCACCAAAGATGCCAGGAAAGGAGTTGATGACTGTATATAATAGTTTTAAAGATTCGATGAAATAACGAGAATGTAATGGTATAATGTTCAGTGATTGTAGAGTTTGTGTTGGTGAGAAGTTGCTGCTGTATTTACGGCATATGAAGCAGATGGCCTTACGTTGAACGCTATCGAGGATTTTTAGGTCACTTTATTTGTGAGGGTACCAAACGACAGATGCGTAATCTAGAATAGGGCGAATCAACGCTTTATACAGAAGTAATTTGGTATCACGGTGATATTTAGCCAAAGTACGGCGCAAATGACCTATCTTTTTTTAGAGCTTTCGCGCTGATATATTCAATGTGGTTGGTCGAGGAAAGATTTCTTTGTCAGAATCACACCCAAATATTTATATTGTGAGACTCTTTTAATTTGTTTACCATCCAAGTAATAATCAAACAAAACGAATTCTGTGCATTGGTAAATGACATGATGACTGTTTCAATGCAATTGACGTTCATCTGCCACGTTTCACACCAAGAGCTGAAGGAAATGAGCGATTGTGAAAGACGGTGATGATCTTGCGCAGAATTAATGGGTTCTTATAATACGCAATCATCAGCATAAAGTTTTATTTTAGGTTATGTGCGATGAGGTGAATCAATAATATATATGAGAAATAATAATAAGCTTCAAACAATTAGGCGCGTAAACCTTTTATTACTTGTTGTTGCAAACAAAAAAGAAAGAAGGGGCTGCGGGAATGAGCACGAGCCAGGGGTGCTGGCTCGCATCAATTTTTTTCTATGATTCTTTCACGGTAATTATATGAATTAGTTCATATTTACGAGAAGAAGACTGACTCAGTCTCCTTCTCGTAACAATATCTTTACATTTAAGCAGCATTGCATTGAAATATACCAAAACTAACCCGCATATTTTTGTCTCTACTTAGATTATCTTTTTCTCGCATATTCACCCCCTCTCCTTTCTTCCTTCTGTTATTGAATTGTATTTTATTTTAATTTGTTTCACGAATTCTATAGCCGCACGCTTCGTGGCCAATGCTCCATGGTGGATAATGCCAATCTTCCGGGAATCATCATCATCATCATCATCACCATCACCATAAGTTTTTCGTTTGACCTTCGATGCAGCCAGATGATCGGCTACATCGTTCATCGATCGGCTACATCTTCGTTTCTTACATTTCGTTCTGGTGCCAAAACCCACTTGGTCGTCACGCCCTCGACTTTCGACAATGAACCAACTCTGAGTACACCGTTGCTTCTCCTAGACAGCCATCACCAAGGCAATATCGACCCTCGGCACCCTACTGGCAGACTCGATGACCCCTGCTCACAGGCTCTAGGAGCTCGTCCACATCATTGTGGCGAGAAACGCTCAACTCATCCCCTTAAACAAGGAGATTGAAACTGCGCTATAGGGTGAGGACCTCGACGCCGACTTGACCACCGCCAGCGAATACGAAGATCAGGTCATCTGCGCTAAAGGAAGGGCTCGACGCGCAACCGAGCCGCAGTCGCCATCTCAACCCGCATACGTCGACGTCACAACCACTCTCCTCAGTGACCCTCTCGCAGGTACATCGCAGCCGGCCGCGACCTTGCTTTCGCCTGGCCTTCTGACTCTCACGACGCCGTCTCGCCTCGCGCTGCCCAAGCTGCACACTCTCGAGTTTCTGAGGCGAATGACGTGACGGGCAAGGATTCTGGAACAAGTTTCAAGCCAGTATCTACAACAACGACTGGATCCCGAGAATGAACATTTCCAGTACTGATTGACATACCTGACTGGGGCAGCGAAGGCAGTCATTCAAGGTTTTCGTATGGCTGAAGTGAGCTATGGCGTCTGTGGTATTGGGGTTTTGGTTCCAGTTCAAGCTCAGGACTAAGACTGAGAATGCCATGCGAGTAGTACGTAGAGTAGCCAACAGGCACCATGGCCTCAAAGAAGACAACCTGCTGCGTCTCGTACACGCGTTTGTTTTGTGCCATTTAACCTACGTTGCCGCTATACACAAATGGCTACGTGCTGAGTGTGATCAACTCAATGCGCTTATTCGCATGGTAATCAAACGAGCTCTTGGGCTTCCTATCACCACTCCAACGTACAAACTCCTCGAGCTTGGCGTACATAACACGCTAGAAGAGATCGGCGAAGCTCGGGAACGCGTGCAATTGACCCGACTCACCACCACGAAGGCGGGCCGCCGAATTCTGCGTGAGCTCGGCTTCTTCTCCTGGAGGGCCAAGGACCCCCAGAGTTGACCCTAACTCCCCGTGCAATCCGCGACCTTATCACGATCGTTCCCATTTCACGAAATGTACACCCCGAATACAACAGAGGGAGGCGCCTTGTGCGGGCGACTGCCATTCTCAAGCGCATACACATGGAAGAGGACAACGTCTCGTTCGTAGACGCCGCTGCCTATGACAACAACCGAGCCTTCGCCGCGGTCGCAGTATCACCCGCGCAGCAGACTCTTAACTCTGCCACAATCCTCACCCTAAACCCCGAAGTAGCGGAGCAAATAGCTTTAGCTATAGCTGTATTCGACAGCAAATGGGAATTTATCTACAGCGACTCCAGGCCGGCCATCAAAGCCTTCGAACGCGGAGTCATCTCCGACCAGGCGCTGCGTATCCTGCGCAAAGCAGACCCGAGTGCCCTGAAGCACCATACTATCATCTGGTTCCCCGCCCGTCTCGGCCAGGTACCGGGTGCCCTATCCAACCTCAACGAGATCGCCCATGATGCAGCGCGCGCACTTATGCCTAGTTCACACTGAAACATCCGCTTTCTACAGCTACCGAAATTCCCCTGCCGCCGAAACGCAGCGTCGTTCGCACTTGACGCACCCCGCGCCACCAAATATGCCATCTACTACGGGGCGAACGCGGGATGAATGCTCTGTCACCTGGTGGTTGTCGTGGCTCGCAAATGCCATTACGCTATCCGGTGGTGTATACTTCGATGATTCTCGTACACAGGAAGCAAGAAAAGACAGTACGGCCTACTTTGCCGGCAAGTGGCTCTCTTGTAATGCAGGAAAAGCTGAAAAACCACCGACGCCAGCGGCGTTGGCGGATTCGTTTTGCTCTGCAACACCGAAACAAGCTCGGTCACGCCAACTGCAAGCTGGGTCACCTCTTCCACGTAAAATACGGACGCGAAGTAGGCGCAGAGTAGGTTAAACTCCCGTTGGTTTCAACATTCAGTTACGTGCACTGCGGCATAACAAGTGAGTAGGGCTTGGCCACCATTTTAGGGGCGAAGCTCCTTATGGCGTGGCTTGGGCGTCCCTCGTATGTAACCACCAGTGGCACATACCCGAAATAGGTATAACACTTGACCTCTAAGGTGGTGCCAGTGACAGATTTCTTCTGTGCGTTGTTTAACAATAAAAATAGTGCTCAATGTACATGTCAATGGCTGCTAATGGGGAATGAGAGACATGAGCATTCGGCTTTTAGTCAACGCGCACGCTGCGATCCCCATTAGCAGCCATTGGCATGTACATTGAGCACTATCGGACAAGAAAGGGATGCTACATTATACTCGCTGGGTGTAATGAGCCGCAGTGCCATGAATACAATGAACTTGTATGTACCATGAATGAACTCAAGGTGCTTAAAAATGAGAAGTAGATACGAAGCGCAAGCCGTAAGAAATTAAAAGCCGAATTCTCCTGTCTCTCATTTCTCATTAGTAGCCATTGGCATGTAAATTGAGCCCTATCTGACAGAAAAAGGTTGGTACGTTATACTCGCTGGGCGTAACCTCCTTGGTTTTCGAAAGGTTTAGCGAGCGTTTGGTCGCAGTGCCATGAATACAGTGAACTAGAATATACCATGAACTCGAGGTGGTTAAAGGTGGGAAGTGGACCCAAAGCGCAGGCCGTAAGAAAGTGTGCGTGTGCCACCTCTCGTTTAGTCCTTGGAATGTCCGCTGGATGGCGGTGCTTCTATATGGGGAATATATGATAAAAAGATGCGAGATGGTGGGACTTGGAGTGTTGAATAGATGAACGAACGGACACACAAACAGATGCATGGATGGACGCATGAACGGACGCAGGGGCGGATGCACGAAAGAACGCAGGGACGGGCGCACAAACAGACGCATGGACGGTCACACAGACGGACGCATGGACGGACGAATGCTTCGCCCCACTCTCCATCATTCACTCCGTGGATATGCTGCCATTTTTTCAAAATTCCTTGACTAGCGCTCCTATTGGTCCGCGGTGACCAATTCGGCGGCAGACGCTGCAAAAATCGGTCCGAGAGCGATCGGCGCGGAGAGGGCCTTTTCGGCGGATCTCGCTGCCGCCGAACCGGATTCGGAGCATTTTCGGCGGCCGGAATGCTCAGTGTGAACGCGGCCTTACCGACCGCACCACCACAGGGCAACCCTATCATGCTGGGTTTGATACCAATCGGTATGCATCAATTACGTACAATGAAATAACAAAGCACTTTTATCTGGAACGCCGCATTTTTACACCCCCACATCCGGAACTTAACCGACCGCAGACATTAACCCTACGCCTATTACAGACACACATGTACCCAAACCTTGCCACGCTTCACGTTTATTATCCTCCTGCATGCCCCAGTGACACATGCCCATCATGTGGACACACAGCGACACTCGCACACATGCTCTGAGAGTGTAGAACAACTCCTCCCGACTCTACCTCAAGCAAGTGGGAGAGGTCCTTCAGGAGCTCACTTCTCACCGACCAGTATTGGGCCGTCCAGCAGGCCCACGAAGCAGCCGCCAGGTACTCGCTGTCTGTCCTTACGTGGGAGACGCCCGCTACGCTCTAAGCGCGTCCTGCAGGACTGAAATAAAGTTTTTCATTTTATTTCAGTTTGAAAATTTCTTGTTTGGCCTGCTAGAGGGCGTTGTACATATTGTAACGTTGTATTGCATACTGTAACGTTGTATACATATTGTGCATATTGTAGAAGGGCGAAAAAATCGAGTGTGGAATTCGGTTCGGGCTGTGACGTTTGATTCGGACTGTCACGGTAGATGGACGTGATTTTTGAGCGCTTCCGATCGACTGCGCAGATAAGTTGTTTTTCATGTTTTAAGCTTTTCCTTATAATTATAAGGCAGCAGTTAAAATTCCTGTAGCACTTATTTTATTGTACGGCTTTTTCAGGGGCCAGTCACCAGGTATTTATTAGCTTGTGCATGTGTGTGTGTTTGATTTTTTTGTTTTTTTTTTCTTTTGCCACCCCGCGGGGGAGGTGCACGTGCATTGAACACGCAAATTTTTGTACAAGAGCTTAGACTTTCTCTTTTTCGTAGGGCAGTGCTCGAGTTTTGTAATTATCGAGTGAGACAAGTCATAGGGGCAATTTGTGTCGGAAACACATGGGTAAAAACACTGTAAAGTGTTCAGAATGTGGGGTGGCTTTGAAACTGGACCCAAGTGTAGAAGCGGAAGGAGAAGAGGCTGACGCGAAGTTTAGGCAATGTGAGGTCGAGGAAAAAATGGAGAAAATGATGGTTGCCCAGAGTGACCTGCTGATGAGAATCACCGAACTCGACATTGCGTTGGCGACAGAGCAAGAGAAAACGAGGGCTAAGGGAGAAAGGCTGAAGTCCGCCGAGGAAGTACTAGCGAAGCTGAACAGAGCAGCGGCCTACGGTGAGAAGAGTGGGGAACTGGCCACCAGGACGGCGGAGAAGGAAGAGCAAGCAAGTTTGGAAAAAACAGGTTCAGCCGGTTCAATTTTCGCAAGGCCCAGCTTCAGCGAGGTAGTGGTGGGGCTGGGAGGGGACAAAGCAGCTGGCGTCACAGGTGCAAGTAGCCCGCAGGTGCAAGACGCTCCAGCTGAAAAGCCACAGCATGTGATAATCGCTGGGGACTCGAATTTAAACCGATGCACAGAAGCCATCAAAGAGAGGGTAGGAGGTGACAAGAGGGTTGCAGTAGGGGCGTTCCCAGGACGCAAGCTGGAAGCAGTCATCAGGCAAGCGAGCGCAAAACTCGAAACTACAGCTGATAGGCGAAACCTCGGAATAATTTTAGGCAGTTTAAACGATGTCTTAAATGGAGATACAGCAGGACTAGCAACCACACTGGCGAAAGGCGTCGATGACATGCGCGCCACTTCTCCTCAGGTACAGGTAGTGATATGCACGATACCGGAGGTACCGGTGCGTGATAGCAACATGCAAAGAGCGGTTGCCAACGCAAACCAAGAGATATGGCGGATGAATCGAGAGAAAGGCTTTGAGGTGGTGGAAATAAACAGAGAGGTGCATAGGCTGGGTGGTTTTCAACGAGACAGAATTCACTTCGATGGGCGGCTAGGTCATGAGGTGGGTTGGCAACTTGCAGGACGCGCAGTAGCTTTTTTGGGGGGCAAGTGAGCCCTTCGGGGTGCAGAATAGCTATAGTAACGAGGAAAACAACCAGGGAGGTTCTTTGACAGGTGGTATGGACAGATACGATTCCAAAGTGGCACCATATCTAAGATAGGTAGAGTCCGGGGACTGCTGCTGTTTCTGCATTGTGACACTGGTGGAGGCGCTGGGTACATGTTCGGGACACCTGAGAACAGCCCCCGCATCTAGTCCAGAAAGACTTCCGCGCATCGACATCCCCTTTCACCGCAGCAGCCGGCGCCTAATAGGCCTCATCCCGGAGTTTGGTTTATTGCCGGAAAGCATGACTGTCCCAGAAAGCATGACGGCGCCTGGAAGCACTGGCCCCAACATATCCAGCCCAAGCACGACAGAAGTGACTGTTTTGAACCCTCGACTTCCGGTTGACTTCTACGGAAACGCATATGAGGATGCACGTGATTGGCTCAAGGAATTCGAGCACACAGCGAATGTTAACGGGTGGAACACCCCACAGAAATTGGGCTACGTTTATTTTCCGCTTCAAGACGGTGCCCGAACATGGTTCACGAATCACGTGTGGTCGTCTTGGGACGAGTTCCGGCAGAAGTTCCTCGACACGTTCGCGAGCACTGAAAGACGAGAAATCGCACAGCGTGTCTTCGAGTCACGGATTGAGAAACCAAATGAATCCGTTACGATGTTTGTTGAGAACATGGCGTGGCTATTTCGTCGAGCAGATCCTAATATGCCCGAAGCGAAAAAGGTTAGCCACCTCATGCGGGGTGTTAAGGAGCAGCTCTTTCGCTGGTCTCGTACGAAACCCGCCTACAAGTGTGGATGAATTCTCCAAGGAGGCGACATCTATCGAACGCGCACTGCATCTACGTTATCACCAGTATGACCGCCCAACCCACAGTGCACCAATCAGCGTGGCAGCCACGACCACAGCAACAACACCCGACGAAGGTTCTTTGCGCCAACTAATACGAGAAATTGTTAAAGAAGAGGTCAAGATTCTCGTCGCCAAACCGAATAACTGCGCGATTGCCTCAGTAACGAAAGTTGTACGCCAGAAGATCAGGCAAGCGCTCTCGCTTCCTGAGCCGAACACGAGCACTCCCAGGGCAAGCTATGCAGACGGAGTCCGCCGACAGCCAGCAAACGTGCCTACACCACATCAGTACCACCAGCAACATCCGCCGACAGCGCCTTGGTACTACAGAGAAATTTCGACGCCGAGTCGGGCACCACTTCGCAAAACTGACATCTGGCGTACCCCTGATAATATGCCCCTGTGCTTTCACTGTGGGGAAGCAGGCCACATCATCCGGTACTGCCCGTATTGCGCCGCAGGGTACCAAGGGTTTCCTTCCACTGTTCCTCAGCGCCATTTCAACGGAACACCTGACGTCGACACGAATGTCATAACCCCGCGGGACGTTCTTACTGGGTTTCGGTCATGCTCACGCTCACCCTCTCCTGGGCGTTATTCTCCATGCTCTAGACGGAGCACCACTGACATGCCAAGAGGGAGATCTAGTCCACGCCGGGGAAACTAAAAGCAGCGACCTCAGGGCGGAAGGTTGCGAATCGTCGAAGTGCTGAAAATCCCCCAATACTGCCGAGCGAAGAGAGAGACAATTTCCATGAATTGACGAAAGATGGGGTTGTTACTGCTGAAGTTGCACTTACGATTGACGGACATGATGTAATGGCATTGGTCGACACTGGCGCGGACTTCTCAATAAAGAGTGAGAGTCTGGCAGACACGCTCAGGAAGGTTAGAATGGAATAGACAGGACCGCAGATTAGAGGAGCTGGAGGGCAGCTACTCACACCTACCGGAAAGTGCACCGCACGAATGAAGCTAGGGGATGCATCCTTCGTTGCAACATTTGTTATTCTTTCTGAGTGTTGCAAACAGGCAATCTTGGGGACGGATTTCTTGCGTGAATATGGTGCCATCATCAATATTCCGGATGGTGTACTGACTTTTTCAGCGGATCAAAGCCCAGCGCTACACCGAAAATCCCTGTGAGTCATTGACGATGTGACCGTACTTCCGTTATTGTGCCGCCTTGTTTCCGTCACGTGCAGCGAGCAGAATACTGGAGAAGGAATCGCTGAACAAGTATTGACGCTTCTACTCTCTCGCGGTGTTGCAATTGCCAGAAGTATCGTCAATGTTGTGTGCGGTGAAGCAGAGGTTTTGTTGATGAATTTTACCAACGAGCGACGACACATTACACAAGACACTACAGTTGCCTACTTCAACGAGATCACCGAAATCAGCCAGTGCTGTGTACTACAACAGCACGAGCCGCAAGCCACGTCAGCCCCACCACCTATTGACGTAAGCACGGATTTGTCACCAGCGCAGAGAAGGCGTCTAGTAGACCTTCTTCACCAATTCAGAGACTCTTTTTTCATTGACCATAAGGGTCAGTCAAACGCCACTGACGAAGCATCCGATAATAACGGAGGAGACGGCAAGGCCAATACGACAGAACCCATACCGCGTAGCACCGAAAGAGCGTGAAGCAATCCAGGAACAAGTGAAGAAAATGCTCGATGATGACCTTATCCAGCCGTCAAGAAGTCCTTGGGCATCACCGGTAGTGCTGGTTAAAAAGAAAGACGGAAGCTTGCGACTTTGTGTCGACTACCGCAAGCTGAACCGTGTGACAAAGAAAGACGTATACGCATTACCGCGCATCGATGATTCACTCGACAGGCGGAGGTATGCACGCTACTTTTCGTCAATGGACCTCAAAAGTGGGTATTGGCAAATTGAGGTCGACGAGAGAGATAGAGAAAAAACGGCTTTTGTAACGCCTGACGGACTTTATGAATTTAAAGTCTTGCCATTCGGATTGTGCTCAGCCCCGCAACATTTAGAGACTGATGGATACCGTTTTGTCAGGCCTTAAATGGCAGACATGTCTGGTCTATCTCAACGACGTCATTCTTTTTTTTTACATTTGAGAAACACCTGAGCAGGCAGCTATCGGTATTGAGGGCAATTAGGTCTGCCGGCCTGACACTGAAACTCGAGAAGTGTCATTTCGGTTTCAAGGAGCTCCAATTTTTAGGCCGTGTAGTGAGCCATTAAGGTGTTCGACCTGATCCCGATAAGATTGCGGACGTCAGAAAATTTCCGGTGCCAAAAGACGAGAAAGCAGTCAGGCGTTTCCTTGGCCTATGCGCATACTACCGAATGTTTATTGCCAATTTCTCCCACATAGCCTCGCCGTTAACACGACTCACAAGAGAAGACGTTTCGTTCACATGGGGCGACGATCAACAGGTGGCACTTGACGATCTCCGACAACGCCTGCAGACTCCGCCTGTGCTTGCTCACTTTGATGAGAATGCTCCTACCATGGTCCACACAGATGCCAGCAACGTGGGTTTAGGCGCTGTACTCGTCCAGTGGCAAGACTCAGCCGAGCGTGTGATCGCATATGCTAGTAGAACGCTTTCCCGCGCCGAGTCCAACTACTCCACAACGGAAAAAGAGTGTCTTGCTGTCGTATAGGTGGTTATGAAGTTTCGTCCGTACCTCTATGGTCGTTCCTTCCACGTAGTCAGTGATCATCATTCCCTCTGCTGGCTGACCAGCTTAAAAGACCCGTCTGGTCGGCTCGCACGGTGGCGCTTACGCCTTCAAGAGTTTGATATGATGGTCGTGTCCGGACGGCAGCACGCCGGCGCCGATTGCTTATCAAGGTCACCGATAAAGCACGACGATGACACAGAAGATGACAGCATGGCATTTGTAGGAGTCGTCGACACCACTACGATGTCGTGCAAGCGGAAATAAGACAGTTAGTTGCTTCCCCTTATTGAATTTTTGAATGGCTGGACAACAACCGTCTCTAGAAGATTTTCAAGGAGCCTGCCGTCATTCTGCTTACGTAGTGGTGTTCTCTATAAAAAGAACTTTTCTCCCAGAGGAAGCACCCACCTACTTGTCGTTCCGACGTCACTCCGTGAGGAGACACTTTGTGCTTGCCACGATGAGCCAACGTCTGGTCATCTAGGATACACACGCACATTGGCCAGAATCCAACAGAAATACTACTGGCCAAGACTTCCAGCTATTGTGAAGCATTACGTGCGCACGTGCCTTGATTGCCAATGACGAAAATCCCCACCGTTAAAACCAGCTGGACTATTACAACCAATTGAAGTGCCCACGGTACCTTTTGCCCTAATTGGAATGGATCTCCTTGGACCATATCCGACTTCCCATGCTGGCAACAAGTGGGTAATAGTCGCCACTGATTATCTTACGCGCTACGCGGAAACAAAGGCTTTGTCAAGTGGCACCGCCGTTGAGACCGCACGATTATTCGTAGAAAATATCGTCCTGAGGCACGGTGCTCCGACAATCATAATGACGGATCGAGGTGCCGCTTTCACGGCCGCGCTCCTGAAGACAATGCTTGAGCTCAGTGGAACAACCCATCGGAAAACCACTTCCTATCATCTACAAACCAACGGCTTAACAGAACGCCTCAACAAGACAATTGCAGACATGTTGAGTATGTACGTCGACGTGGATCACAAGAACTGGGACGACATTCTACCGTACATCACGTTCGCCTATAATACAGCGCAGCAAGAAACTACAGGAAAAACGCCATTCAGTCTCCTTCATGGCCGTGAAGTGACGACGATGCTTGACGCCATGTTACTGCACGACTGCAATGACATAGATTTGGACGCCGTATCTTTTACCCAACGAGCAGAAGAAGCGAGGCAGCTGGCGCGCTTCCGAATCACACAGCAGCAAAATAACGACGCCCAGCGTTATAATGTGCGACACCGATATGTCGTCTATCGGGCCGGCGACAAAGTCTGTGTATGGAGTCCTATCCACTGCCGGGGACTGTCTGAAAAATTGCTGAAAAAGTATTTTGGCCCATACACAGTTTTACAACGCCTGAGCGACGTTAATTACGTGGTCGTTCCAGACAGCCCCTCGACAACTCACCAGCAAAAACTCCCAAGCATTTCCCCGAGGGTGAACATGGTTAAGTGCGAATGCACGGGGTGATGCTATGAGGGGTATTTATTATTTCGCACTATTATATTTATTAATCACACTATGGTGCCTTTATGGTGTAATGGTTCCTGCGAATCGCAATTTGATCACACGGGGGAGTTTACGTTAACTCACTGGCCTATGCCAACGGATTTTAACTTTACTCCCCCTCATAGCATCACCCCGTGCATTTGCACTTAACCATGTTCACCCTCGGGGAAATGCTTGGGAGTTTTATTACTGATGATGATGATTAAAGGGTTATAATGAATTTAAGTATTGTTTGTCATGAAGCATTTGTACACAGATACATTATATACAAAGTATTATTTATTTACACTTCACGACGCGTCCGGACGAGCAAATTCCAGGGCTCGCACCCTCTCCCACGCGGCACGTTCACTGGCTGGAACGGCTTCAGGAACGTCCACTCGCCGTTGACGATTGCGAGCGGCGTCTTGACGCCAGCCTTCATCGCCCTTCTCCGCCTGACGCTTGCGTTGTCGTTCCGTTTCTTGGGCCGCGTTCGCGGCTCGATGCTGACGCCTCATCTCGTCCTCGCGAGCGCGCAGTTCACCATCCGCTGCACGCTTCGCCCGCTTGTCCTCGGCCTCGCGAGCGCGCAGTTCGGCATCCGCTGCATGCTTCGCCCGCTTGCACTCGGCCTCGCGAGCACGCAGTTCGGCATCCGCTGCACGCTTCGCCCGCTTACGTTCGGTCTCACGAGCCCTTCGCAGCGCCGCCTTGTCTTTCAACGTCGGCGAAACCACCGCGGTACCGTCACCTCCAACGACGGGTGCAGTGCTGGCATTCGGTTGTACTGCATTCGTTGTTGATGGTAGTGTTGCCTCCGGGACATCCATTGCACGACCCGCTCTCGACGGGAGACTGAGAGAGAAGACGGGCGCGCGAGAGAGAGAGGTGCGCGCGCAGCTGCAGCGAGCGAGGAGAGCGGAGGAGCGAGCGAAGCGGGAGGGGGTATAAGGCGCGTTACTGACACCGATATCAGCGTCGCGTCCGTGGCTTATTCGGTAGAGCATCGCGCTGCGGCCCGCCAAGTCCTCTTTCTTTTAAAGATAGAGAGAAGAGTGCGGACGCAGCCGACGGCGGTGGATGGTTCGGGGTCACTTATAAAGTGTATTCACACTTAAAAACCAGAAATTGTGCACGTTGTGCGAACGAAGCCCTACTTTTCGGACTGATTCACATCATACATCTACTACACCGTCTTTTGTGAAGAGCATCGGGACGCTGTTCTCTGGAGGGGGCAAATGCCACATTGAAAATGCAGCACCGAGAGAACAACGAAGAACACGCGCAGAGAGAGAAGACGAGGTTCTCTTCCGATCAGTTTGCCAGTGTTCTGGTACAATCAAAGTGAGTTTCTTGTATTCGACTGCTGCTGTTTCTGCATTGTGAGAATATTGGGCCAACTACGAAGGGGCATTGTACGAATCCTCAACCTCACTATTTAAAAGGAAGTATAGTTTTTGGTTCAATAAGTATTACGGCTTGGTGTCGCTAGCCACCACCCGATCTAAAGGGTACAGCCACATCCATCCATCCATCCATCCATCCATCCATCCATCCATCCATCCATCCATCCGTCCATCCATCCATCCATCCATCCATCCATCCATCCATCCATCCATCCATCCATCCATCCATCCATCCATCTGTCTGTCCGTCCGTCCGTCCGTCCATCCATCCGCCCGCCCACCCGTCCGTCCGTCCGTCGTGGACTAAAAGAGCGAGAAAGAAGAAGAGGAGGACGCTCCCGAGCGATGGTGATTTGGCAGGGACGGTTGAGCGCTGGCATCCTCAGTGTAAATAAACCCATCACATCCGTAACAGCTGTGGTGGCAGCGGTGCTGGGTAATTTGCCATCCTGGACCCTGCAGCAGAAGTACTTCGAAAAAGCAGATGCTTCGCTGGCTACCCCCGGACAACATGAGCATGAATGATGACACAGCAATCCCGTTGACGTACTACACTGCTGCATCCACCAGTGCCACCGACACGGCACAAGGTAGCCGTCGACTACGACGACCGGACTACTGGGCACCTGAACCACGGGTATTCTGAGATAAAACTGACGAAGACGTGGGCGCTTGGCTAAAACACAACACAATATCTATATATAGGGATGCTTGCGTCAAATAAAGGGAGTTCCTGCTTAGCTACCGGCTGCTGCGTGCTTCTTGTCGGCTGGCGCTTCAACAACGTGCCCTGTGTTGTCCGTGCGTCGCGTCCAGGCACATCGAATCGAGCGAGTTGAACCGATGTGCCTGCGGGCCTCATTCAATTTGGATTGTTACGTACAATTCAAATGGTGTACGAATAACTCTTTATTGGGGCTAACTTGTGCCCGAAAAGTTAAGGAAAATGTAGCGGCGTTTCTAACAGGCCATCAGCAAAAGGGGATCAATCTCCGAGAAACCTTTGAGTGGTGCACCACTTCTTTCTCATCAAAATCCCGTGTTGAGGAGGCGTGCGCCGTCACGGCCTTTTTTTGTTTCATCATCAAGCCGCTGGTCTCTTAGGGGAGCGCACGAACTAGTGCGCGTAGTTTGAATACTGCGTTTGCCTTGCGTCATTATCCCTCCTCCAAAAACGCATCGTCCCGATGCGTAAAAGCAGTGTTGCTGAGATGGTCTGAACGCGTTGTTTCTATTGGAGAAATAGGTATTCCTCATGATCGGGTGTGTATAGTTCGATGTTCATTGCCTGTCATAGTATGGCTTCATTCTGACTACATGCACAATTTCTGTGCACCTTTGGCATCTTGATGAGCTCACTTGTCCTTCCGGTGACACCTCGTAGTTTAAGGAGCTGACGTGACGAAGGACTCGGTAAGGGCCGAAATAGTGGCGCATGAACTTTTCGGAAAGGCCAGGCGTCCGCACGGGAGTCCAAAATCAAACTCGGTGGCCTGGTGCGTAGTTGACTCCTCTCCGACGAAGGTTGTAACGGTTTGCATGTACGCGTTGTTGTTTTATGTGATGTCGCGCCAACTGCCGTGCTTCTTCGGCTCACTGAATGAATTCGCTGATGTCAGGCTTGTGCTCTGTATTGTCGCCTACAGACAGCATTGCATCTAATGGTGTAGTAACTATTCAACCATAGACTAGCTGGTATAGCGTCACTTTAGTAGTCTCCTGCACAGCAGTATTGTAAGCGAAAGTGGCGTACGGCAGTGTCTTGTCCCACGTATGGTGCTCCAAGTCAACGTAAATGGACAACATATTGGTTAGAGTTCTGTTGGGTCGCTCGGTTAGCCCATTCGTTTGGGGGTGGTAAGCCGTTGTTTTCCTAAGACATGTGTGGGTAAGTTTCATAATGGACTGCGTCAGATTGGCTGTGAATGCAGTTCCTCGATCCGTGATAACCACCTTTGGGGCACCATGCCGTAGTACAATCTTAGTGACGAAAAATTCAGCGACTTTTATAGCCGTGCCCCTGGGGAGAGAGGCTGTCTCGGCATACCGGGTTAAGTAGTCTGCCGCCAATACTATCCATTGGTTGCCCATCGATGACGTAGGAAATAGACCAAGTAGATCAATTCCTACTTGTTCAAACAAAGATTCAGGTGGTTCGATTGGTTGGAGAAATCCTGCAGGTTTCAATGGAGGCGTTTTGCGTCTCTGGCAATCTCTACATGTCCTTACATAATGCCGCACAGCATCCAGTAACTTTGGCCAGTAATACTTGGTGCAGATGCGAGCCAATGTTCTACTCATTCCGAAGTGTCCTGCTGCTGGGTCATCGTGGCAGGCTTCCAGGATTTTGGGTCGCAAGGCCGAAGGAACGACGAGTATGAATTTCTCCCTGCAGTGCTCGAAGTTTCTCTTGTATAAAACGTTGTTTTTCATCAGGTACGAGGACAATCCCCGAACTAAAACTCGAGGAACACGCATGGGTTGCCCTTCAAGATGCTTGATCAGTTTATGCAACTCCGCGTCAGATCGTTGATATTCAGTCATGTCTGCGGTGCTGACTGCCCCTCGAAACGGAAAGTCGTCTCCATCTTCCACAGGTGCAAATTCCATTGGTGCGCGTGACAGGCAATCAGCATCGCTGTGCTTGCGACTCGACCTGTATACGACTGTTATGTCGTATTCTTGCAACCTGAGGCTCCATCTAGCAAGTCGTCAAGAAGGGTCCTTTAGGCCTGCGAGCCAGTAAAGCGAGTGATATTCGCTCACTGCTCGAAATGGTCTACCATATAAGTAAGGTCGGAATTTCTGTATGGCCCATATTACCACTAGACATTCTTTTTCCGTCGCCGAATAATTTATTTCAGCTCCCGAAAGAGTGCGACTAGCACATGCGACCACTCTTCTCGATTTCGCAGCTGCACAAGGACAGCACCTAGTCCCAAATTGCTTGCGTCAGTGTGAATCTCTGTTTCGGCTTCTTCGTGGAAATGTTTCAGGACGGGTGGTTTAGGAGTCGCTGTCGTAGCTCATTGAACGCGTCTTCTTGCTCGCGTGTCCAGGTGAAAGGCGTGTCTTCTTTCGTCAGTTGGGTTAGTGGTTCCACAATCTTCGAAAAAGCTTTGATGAATCTTCTGTAATAGGCACAAAGTCCTAAGAATCGTCTCACAGCCCTTTTATCCGTCGGTCCAGGAAACTTTTCTACAGCTGCTGTCTTTTCGGAGTCAGGTCGAATGCCTTCAGGGCTAACCACATGACCAAGAAAAAGCAGTTCATGAAAACCAAAATGGCACTTTTGGGGTTTTATTGGCAGCCCTGCTGAACTAATCGCTTCAAGCACAGTCCGTATTCGTTCCACATGCTGATCGAAGGTGGCCGAAAAGATCAGGACGTCATCGAGATAAACAAGGCAGGACTGCCATTTTAACCCGGACAGCACAGTATCCATCATCCGCTGAAATGTGGCGGGTGCGGAACACAGGCCAAATGGGAGTACCTTGAACTCGTATAACCCATCTGGGGTCACGAAAGCAGTTTTCTCGCGATCTCGTTCGTCCACCTATATCTGCCAGTATCCGCTCTTGAGGTCTAGAGAGGAGAAGAATTTCGCGTCTCGTAGTCTGTCAAAAGTGTCATCGATCCTTGGCAGGGCATAGACATCCCGCTTTGTGACGACGTTCAATTTTCGGTAGTCAAAGCAGAAGCGCAATGTCTGGTCCTCTTTCGTTACCAGTACTACTGGTGAGGCCCATGGGCTGGCCGGTGGTTCAATTACGTCGTCCCTGAGCATTTCTTCAACTTTGCCTCTGATGACTTCTCTCTCTTTTGGTGACACTCGGTACGGGTGCTGGCAAATAGGTCTAACAGATTGATCGACTATGATGTGGTGTTTGGTGATAGATGTTCTTTGCACTTTCGATGACGTGGAAAAACATGAGGCGTACTCCCGTACAAGGCTCTCGATTTTTTGTTTCTGGTTCAGTGATAGGGCTGCTTCGATGTGGATAGATGCAAGTATGGAATCTATACCGTCAGGGTGTAGTGGTGCAGACTCGGAAGAATTCAAATTCGTAATCGGAACGTAATCGTGCAAGTGACCAACAACAGTTCCCTTCGCAAGATGCTGCACCTCATTCCGGAAATTTGTCAGGAAGACACTCGTACACCCATTATGCAGTCATACAATACCTCTTGCTGCACAGATCCCTTTCTCGAGTAATAGCCCTGTATTGCTTTCTGCCATTCTTTCATAGTCGTTGTACACATTGCTTTTTACGGTGACAACGATAATGGATCTTGCAGGTACTGTTACATCATCACCTGCAATCTGGAGCGCATCGAATCGTTTTTCACTCTCGAATGTCGCGATGGCGTGTTTCGTCGAGAACGAGACGCACGTTTTCTGCAAGTTTATCAGTGCGCCATTGGCCTGCAAAAAGTCCATTCTGATAATTGCATGCCTTGAACACTCCGACAGTACAACGAAGCTGGCGACGTAGGTGAAGCCGCGTATCCCGACTCTAGAGGTACACATGCCTCCCGGATCGATAAGGTGTCCCCGGCGGTTCGCTCTTGTGGTCCTATCCAAGGGGTCAGCACTTTTTTCAGCGTTCTGGCAAGTCCCCTGCTCATGATGGAGTAGTCTGCACCGGCGTCTACCAAAGCATTCGTTTCGTAGCCGTCCATAATTACTGACAAATCAGAAACGACGTTACCGTTTCCGCACGCAGTCTCGTTCCATCATCACATTTTGAAATCGGCACTGGAGGTTGTTTTCTTGCGTCGGCAGTGGCCTTACCTCCCCAGGTCGCCGATTCTAGTTTTCCCGAAATGGGCTTTGGGGAAGTCGCCTCGGAGAGTTTGAAGATGGGCGCGAGCTTGGTGACCGATGCCTCAGTGGCGCTGTCGACCGAGACTGATGCTGCTGCGAGGAGTGAGCACCTTGACGCGTTGACAAGTACTCCTCGATTTCAAAAGGCCCCGCCGCGGTGGTCTAGTGGCTAAGGCACTCGGCTGCTGACCCGCAAGGCGCGGGTTCGAATCCCGGCTGCGGCGGCTGCATTTTCGATGGAGGCGGAAATGTTGTAGGCCCGTGTGCTCAGATTTGGGTGCACGTTAAAGAACCCCAGGTGGTCTAAATTTCCGGAGCCCTCCACTACGGCGTCTCTCATAATCATATAGTGGTTTTGGGACGTTAAACCCCACATATCATCATCATCATCATCGATTTCAAAAGGTTGCTCCCCATTCCGTGGACAGGCAGCGTTTACGGGAAAACCCCGAAGTCCAGCTCGGCGATATTCACACATCCGGTAAAGATGGCCAGCTTTGCCGCAATGATAACAAAGCGGAATTCGATCAGGAGTGCGCCATATATCAGCTTTTTGGGTCCTAGTCTCGGCTGGGGACGGTGTAAATCGAGGTTTCGGCAGATGCGTGCTTGCTGCGGCGAAATAAGGTCCAGGGGCGGCAAAAGGAGGTCCAGTGGTGACGAAATGAGGTACAGGGGCGCCCGTCAGCACCTCGGCGTACGTGAATGCGGGCTTCATTGGAACGGACGCTTGAACAGGCTGGGCTTGTGGCTGCTGCTCACGGACTGCCTGTCTCACCTCCTCCCCAACAACTTCCGCTAATGACGAGACCATTGAGGGGTTGCCGTTTAGCTTCTGGAGCTCTTCTCGAACCACCGATCGAATGAGCTCTCGTAATACGTCGATGCCATTCCCAAAGACTGCTGACACCGCGTCTACAGATGCAACGTTAACATCTCGATTGTAGTGCCTCGCTTGCTGTTGCAGTCTTTTCAACCGCTGTCGCCTCGGTGCGAAATTCAATGACGTTCCGCGGGGTCATCGGAGCAAACCAGCAAAAATCTCCTGCTTCACCCCACACATCAGGTGCCGAAGTTTCTTGTCCTCGCTCATATTTTGATCAGACCGGCGGAATAACCCGCACACTCTTCCACATACATTGCGAGGCTTTCATTGTTGCGCTGGTTTCTTGCTTGCCAGGCAGCTTCAGCTCTTTCCTTGCGGTGTGTACTCGGGTATGTGGCCAGTGGCTCCCGTCGGAAATCATCCCACGATCGCATGGTACCTTCATGGTTTTCGAACCACGTTCGTGCGCTGTCCTGCAATGCGAAATAAACTCGGCGGAGCTTCCGTTCTTTGGTCCATCCATTGCAGTTGGCGACGCGCTCAAAACCCTCCAGCCAATCCTCGGCGTCTTCATGAGGATCGCCATGGAAAGGGTCCGGCGTTCATGGCTCATAGACAACGATGTGCGTGGCAGCGACAGGAGACGAAACGACGTGTGCGGCAGCGGTTGGAGACGACATTTCGGTACTCTCACCGGAGACAGCTGGAGGCACTCTGGACTCTGGTGGCAGGGGAAATTCCGGCGGCTCACCACGTAGACGACGGTTGGAGCGCTGATGAACTGGCGTGAGCTCATTTGGTTCGACTGCTCGTGGTTCCGGGCTGCTTCCTCGAAGTCCAACGGGGTTTGGGATCATTACCCGGCTCCTCCACCAGAATTGTTACGTACAATCCAAATGATGTACGAATAACTGTTTATTGGAGCTAACTTGTGCCCGAAATGTAAAGGAAAATGTAGCGGCGTTTATAACTGGCAATCAGCAAAAGGGGATCGATCACCGAGAAACTCTCGAGCGGTGCACCACTTCTTTTTCATCAAAATCCCGTGCTGATGAAGCACGCGCCCTCACGGCCTTCTCTCTTTTCATCATCAAGCCGCTGGTCTCTTGGGGGGCGCACGAACTAGCACGCGTAGTTTGAATACTGCGTTTGCCCCTCGTCAATATGCTATGGCAGCACTGCGTGAGACGACAGTGCAATTTATTCTGGAAATTAAACGGCTCACTCGACTCCGCAATTATGGTGCGACTACAGACATGCTGGCGTACGACCAAATTGTAGAAGGAATCACGTCCCCGAATTCTCCATACAGATGGCCTTAGATCTTGCCATGGAAAATGAGCGTGTCGACCACGCATTACAACTGGCCGCCCTTTCAAGCGACTATGTTTAGTTGCGTCAGACGCGACTCGGGGACCTTCCGTCCACCCTCCGGAGCGTTCCTCCTTCTCCACTTGCTTCGCAAGTCGACGCCGTCTTCTCGCTGACTGCGACTGCTCTCTCGGCTACCTTTGCGTCCGACAACGGTTCTCCGGCGTCCCCGTCGACTTGCGTGGGAGCGTGCTTCTGCTGCGGTTCATCGCAGGACTGGGCCGACGCTGCCGCTTGCCCTGCAACGACCCACACCTGTGTGCGCTAATGAAAGAGAGGACACTACGGAAGCGTCTGCCGATCCACAACGAAGGCACCAATTGACAAATCGGGTCATACTTTGACTTCCCGTACTGCGACGATTGCGGTGCAGACTGAGTGTGGGCCCACTCGCACTGCTCGTGTTAGCGTCCCAGCTGGCTATGCTCCTGATGCGCCTGCTCCTGCCGTGTTGCCGGCAGTTGAGCGTGCCATAGTTCTACCTGCTTCCATTGGGAGCACTTCTACTGCTAGGATGGCTGTTCTGGTCAGGTCTACTGCTGCTGACATTACTTGACCAGCTTGCATCTCAGCCGTCTATACTTCACTTGTGCCGCTACTCCCGTCTTGCCTGCTGCTGCTTCTGCCCATGCTGTGCGTCTTTCGGCTTGTGGTGGCCTCCGGGATGTTCTCGATCCGCCGAAGGTGCATCCATCGAGCGTGTCGACCGAGATTCGGGAAGTGGTCTCTGTTCTCTGTGCAGCAGAGGTACTACCACCGGTCGCGTCTGCGACGGCCGTAGCAGATTCTGTTCTGTGCATGGCGCCTGCATCGGTGGCGCCGAGCCGTGTCCTGTCTGAATTTAAGAGCATGCTTGTTCCGGCACCTACTCTGCTGGAAGTGCACTGGAAAGAAGGTACGTGGGCCGATTTTTAAGTACCACCAGACTGCTATGGGGGGCGACAGTGCCTGTCGAGGAAATGGCACCACTACAGGCGTTGATGCCATAGATGGACACTGACTATGCAGGCATTCTATCGAGGGAGGGGGTGATGTGGTGGTGATTTGGCAATGTGACTTGCTGTTGTATTTTAATCTGCGTGCTGCACATTCTTAATTCATCATAGGTCGTTGTGCTACCTCCACTGCATTACATTATGCACTGTGTGACGTGTACAATTGTCAGTGTGATTTACTTCTTGTTTTAGTGTGCATGTTGTACATTTTCATTCCATGTTTTGCATCATGTTAAGTGTTACGACCCCGAATGCACTTTATTTCAAGCAGGAGATGGTTTACTATCGGGGTTTCCTCTCCGGTTCGGAAACCTGTTCTTTGGCCTACTAGAGGGCGTTGTACATATGTATATATAGCGATGCTTGTGTCGTATCAAGGGAGTTCCTGCTTGGCTACCGGCTGCTGCGTACTTACTGTCGGCCGGCGCTTAAGCGCCGTGCCGTGTGTTTTCCGTGCGTCGCGTCCGACGTGCGATACTACAATGTCGTCATTCAGATGCCGTGGGAACGATTCGGTCGCCGCGACATGCTAGTCGATGGCCATCTCGACAGTTCGCTGTCAGTCGCACCAGTCCGAAGTTCCGCAGATGTGACTCTGTTAAAGGGGTACTGACACAAAAGCCTTCGCCTCGCATTTTTCTGCTGAAGTGCGTTGTTGGGGGCCTGTCCTGTTTGTCATGACACGACACATTGTTTGCTGCAGCACGCGACAGATAATTACAGGCCCCTCATTATTGATCAGCTTTAGTTTTGCTTTGATAAGGTTGCAAAAACTGGGTGCAACTGTCGCCACCTAGCGTGTGCAGCTCTTGACCCCGTCAGCACACTGAACTGTAACGCACTTCCGCATGGTCCACGTCAATAAATTATTTCGAATAGGAAACAGGACTGGAATGTCGCCAAACACAAAACTTTCTAAGCGTGTGCCACGGTCACACACTCGCAACCAGCCGCCGAGAAATGTAGACTTCGAGAACTAACGCGGCAAAAAAGGACGTCTACGACGTCATCATCACTTGTTTTGTTGATCGCAGCGTGGTGACGTGAGGGAAGTAGGGGGTCACGTCGGGGTCCCCTCCGAGAGTGTCTATAGCGCTATGGAGTCGGTCGCTCACGCAAACCTTAAAATGATTTTAAAAATTTTTCCAAGCCTGATATCTTGCAGATGATTTGCAAATGTTCCCGAGAATCGACCCCGCAGGCTATCTCGGCCCCGATGTTTTGTGTCAGTACCCCTTTAAGAAATCTCCATGATGAAGACACATTCTGCATCCATGCCCTCAAAGGTCTCGGAGTATCTCCAGGCGAGTATGCCACGGTGCTGCATCATGTTCTCTTAAAGGCGCTACCTCCGGACCTCAGTATACTCTATCACCAACGGCAAAATGAAGTCATGCTAACTGAGAACGCTAAAGCATCCCAGGAGGCTCAGTCACAAGTGAAAGACCTCGTGGACTTCATCAAAGCACAAGTAGAAATACGGGAGGAAAACGGTCTCTAGAAATCAATATAAATTGTACAGATATAGATTGTACAGTTCCTAAGCATATGATCAGGATGGTACTGATTGAAAACAACATTGAATTATGTTGACTATCAATATATGTGTCCTCTTTGCCTAAGTAGTATCCGATGCTTTTTATTTGTGTGCTTATTCCTATGATTCCCTGTGTATATTGTTATTTTTGTATATCTCTTGGAATAGCGATGAGAAATCGCAACCTATATCTAATTGGCATTTAAAATTACGATGGTTATGTAAATATTTGTTTACTAGAAATAACACTTTATTACTGTTGTATGTGTTACAGCATTTGCACATGTACCTTTCGTATTTTTGTCTATATTTGTATTTTTTATGTATATGTATCCTGCAAAATTCTTATGACAGCCTGTCTGCCTCACTGTATTTGGAGCAAAGGCCCTTAATCAGGCTTTCAGCCTTTTGCCTTCGCTTCATTTTCTGTAGTGGCACAGAAAGAAACAAATAATGAAAAAAGCAAGAATATGATCTACAAACCGGAGGCCTCCACAGCGAGGCTTGCTGATCCGTCAGCCACCCTTGTCTTCCGCTGCGGCTTTATCGGCTGAAGTTTGATCCCCATACTCAAATCCCTGCGTCCTGTGCACCTCTCCCGAACACAATGTTCAGGATTGCCCCGAATGTCTTCCTCTAGAAGAGATGCGGAAGACCCTTCACGCAGAGAAGCTATATGCTTTCGCTGCGCCAAACTCAACCATTTCGCTACTGATTGCCGCACTGCCAAAACAGTGCGTTGCCGCCGATGCGATGGACGACATTTAACTTCGCTTTGCGACATCAACAACGTAACGAACTACTCACAGGATACCAACAACGCCTGGGTACAACAAAATCACGCACCAAGGTCCCCCACCACCCTTTGTCAGGTCGTTACTAAATGCGACTTTGAGCGTATCTATCTATCTATCTATCTATCTATCTATCTATCTATCTATCTATCTATCTATCTATCTATCTATCTATCTATCTATCTATCTATCTATCTATCTATCTATCTATCTATCTATCTATCTATCTATCTATCCATCTATCTATCTATCTATCTATCTATCTATCTATCTATCTATCTATCTATCTATCTATCTATCTATCTATCTATCTATCTATCTATCTATCTATCTATCTAGCCACCTATACGACTTTTAGCTCTCCTGGTAGTTTCGAAATGGTATCAATACCAAACTTGGTATGGCATAACATGACTGTATGAAGAACACATTTGAGTAGCCATAGCATGAAAATCATGAAATGTATGTCATGAATGTAATGATTTACGTTTTATGGTCTTGCGCTTGCGGTGGTTTTGTTCACTTGGCATGTTGCAAAACTTGTATGGTATGACATGATTGCATGTCGAACACAAGCGACCGACCCTAACATGATAGTCATGACATGCGTGTCATGTAACAACATGACAACATGCCACGCTCATGACGCGCTCGTGGCCATTCGCTATCGTCACATATACCAAATTTCATATTACGGTACGTGAATAAATGACAAAGGTATAATACTGGTGCATTTATGATAAACATGATATGCGCGTGATGTAACAACATCACTACATGCTGCGTTCATGACACGCTCGCGGCCGTTTCGCTAGCTTCACATCTACCAAACCCAGCATTACAGGACGCGAACGGATGACATACGTAAATGATACATCCAAACATGATAATCACGACATATGTGTCATGCAACAGCATGACTACCTGCCACACTGATGATGCACTTGCGGCCGTTTCACTAGCTTCACATATGCCAAATTTGGTACCATTGACTCCAATGAATGACGAAAGTATGTGACTGGTGCAAACATGATAATCGTGAGATGCATGTCACGTGAAAACATGACTATGTGAGTCAAGGTTTCAATACATTGCGGCGTAACGTGGTTCACGTGCTCGCCGGCGTTCATTTCGTCGCGTCACGCTGGTGTTGCCACTCACGGCACTGGTCCTGCCTTATGTTCGCAGGCGCACGCCGTGCTGCATTGTTCTGACGCATGCGCGTTTCTTCGCGTCCGGTGTCTCTCTATCACGAAAAGAGGGAGACGCAGTTTTGTCTGGGTAACTCATCGTCACGAAATGCAGCATGTCACATTTCACGCCAGTTGCCGGCGGGCCACGTCGACAGACGCTGGTCGCACCGGTCGCGTTTGCCGTCAGACTTTAGAGTGCTTGCGTTTTGCTAATGTAACGTCGCTGTGCCTAGCGTGCGCGCGCGTCAACGCTATACTTCGGAATATATATTGGACCCTTCATGATGCGCTCATGGCCGTTTTGTAAGCTCAACATATACAAAGTTTGGGGTTACGTGAAGTAAATGGATGACGAATTATATGACTGGTGCAAACATGATAATCCTGACACGCGTGCCATGCACACAGTAAAAAAATTTTACCCCCAGAAGGGTGTAATTCAGCTTGCCCCGTAGACGACACCCTAAGGGTGTTATTCAGCACCTTCCAAAAAGGGTGCTTTTCCATGCACCCTTAGAATAGGGTGTACATGTAAAAAACTGTAGGGTGTTACAAAAATACCCTTAAGGAAGGGTGTCTTCGATTGACCTTCACTTTTTTAGCATCCTCTGAGGAGGGTGCGAGAAGGGTGCACAAGGGTGTTGAGTGCCCATGGCAGGGGTGCCACTATTCTTTTAGACTGCACTAATAGATATCAGCATGCACTGATTATACACTACTTGAAGAAAGTGGTCCTGATTATCAATGGTGCGCCAACTGTCGAGCTCCAATCATTGCGTGTGGGTGAAAATATAAACACGTATAATCCTGTATGTACTTGTGCTTGATCTATATATACTTCACAGTATACGCATAATGCGCGTTACAGAAAACGAAGCCTTGCTGCCCTTGCATATCGCATTTATTTAATAGGCAAATAAAACTTATAAACTTTTCTTCTGCCACACAACTTTTTCACCAGATGCGTAACATGTTCACGTATACGTACACTACACATGCAACACCTCAAATGTTTATTATATTATTTCAATTTTACTTTATTGACAATTATTTGCAACATACAATTACACTGGTTTAGATTTAGTATACTGCTTCAAGTACATAGAGACCAGGAATAAAATACACGCTAATATATCCCTATAATTCTTTCAAGTATCTACAATCCGAGTGGTTTCCAGTTTAATACTGCTTCATGTACCCAATCGGTTAATAGGGATAAAATGCAGGCAAATATATAGTTATAATTCTTTCAAATATATACAATCACCATGATTTCACTATATACGCCTTCATGTACACAGTCGTTCCCAAGAAGTAATGCACACAAAAATATATACGAATAGTGTTTTCAAATGTATACAATCACAGTGGTTTAAGCTTTGCATTCCTGGATGTATAACAATTGGTTATGAGAAATGATGTACATGCAAACATATACGGGTTTTCGCACCTATAACTTTAGCGAATACTTAAAAAACCAATACAATGATCAGAAACAGAATAGGCTAAAAACGAACACAAAACTGAGTCAGGACACACAAAAAGGAAAAGAGGTAATGCATAATTATGGCTTATGACACAGCTGGGTCACTTTATGCCAAATGCCCCAGCCATTTTGGCAACCATCTCAAATGTATTCGAAAAACTCATGCTGCATTGAAAATAGTTAACTTCTGGAATATTTAGGAGAGGAAAAATATTTGGTCACGTGGCTGCCTTTTAAACTATCTGAAATGCCGTCTAGGTGTTGTATGGGAAAAATTTTATTTTAAAAGCACCGCTCCTTCTTTCTGTACGAAACTCGGTCTACGTGTTACGTAACAAGAGCTTAATTTGGGCGAGTTGGTTCATCGGGGTTGTGTGCTAGTCACAGCGCGACAACTTCAGGAAGAGACAGAAAGGACAGGAAAGAGCACCGACTGTCAACTGAATTTAATGAATGTGCTATGAGCGCTTTTTTACGGAGTACAAGAACCGTGATCATGCGCGACGACACGTGTGAGCATTACAAAATAATCTCAACTGTGAAAAGAATACTCCCTCGCGGAAAGGATAAGTGAATGTGTAGTGATGCACTGATCATTGGTTTACCTGATAAAAAATACAACCGTTAAATTGGCATTAAGTCAAGTCAAGTCAAGTCAAGTTTATTGAATAGTACATGGTTAGCGATATTACAGCAAGAGGTCCCAAAGTTTCAGAGAAACTGACAGGGGGACCTCCTATGGCTACAAAGTTGGGGTAATTACAAACAATACAACAATAGTATACGGACTTGTGAGTAATAATGAATAATCTTGATTAACAATAAAAATACAATCAATACACAACATAATGGTAATACTCACTATTGAAAAATAACAAGGAATTAGTCAAAAGCAAGTGAAGAGAAAAAACAATATTAATGAACTCTATTTGACAAAAGCAAAACGTTTCATTATCAGTATTATCAATTATACAAAAACAAATTGAAGTAATAAAATAGCACAGAACTGTGGAGAGCTATTAACAGTAATGACACGAATCGGATGAGTTGATTAATTCCTGAACGTAATATTTCTTACTGCGCGAAGTGAAAATATGGATGTTATGCGATGATTTCAATTTGAAAGGCAATGAATTCCAAATGGCTATGCTAGTAAATAAGGTTGAGAACTTGCCGTAGTTTGTCCTTACGGCCGGCAAAGGAAGACTATTGCACTGGGAAAAGCGAGTGATGTTACCATTAGTTAAGTGACGATGATCAATGCATGCAATAAAAATGTCATGCGTGATGAGTCTAAAGGCGACAATGGATATTCTATGACAAAATAATTGTCTCCATGGGAGTATGTTAAGCTGAGGAAACAACGAGCGGCAGGAGAAGTAAAACGGGCTGAAAGTCATTAATCTAACTGCTTGATTCTGAAGTCGCTGCAAACATTCGATGTGCGTGAAATATGTGTTGGCTCAAGATGATATGCAATACGAAATATGCCTATGAATATAAGCAAAATACAAAGTACGTATGATGTGAGGCGGAAAATAAGTTCGTGTCTTGATGATAACGTGAATACCAAATGCAATCTTTTTAACGAGTGATGCTGCATGTTTATGAAATTTTAGTTCGCTATCTAAGATGACGCCAAGAAACCGCGCTTCACTGGAAATGTTTATGACGGTATTACCAATGTGAAGGGAAAGGTGTATGTCAAGTGAAATGCGCGGGGAATGGAACAACATAAACACGGTTTTAGTAGCATTGATCTGAAGATAATTGGCCTGACACCATAAAGTTATGTTATGTAAATCTGTGTTGAGGTCAGACTAAAGTGAAGAAACTGATTCAGATGACTGAAAGATGGTTGTGTCGTGAGCGTAAAGTATGCACTTGGTCCTTGTAGGAATGGTCGGTAGATCATTATTAAACATCAAAAATAAAAGTGGGCCTAAAATTGATCCCTGTGGAACACCAACGTTCATTAACTTGGGCGTTGAAAGAGGGCCATTAACATGAACCATTTGAGACCGGTTACTGATGTAGCTCTTAATAAAGCTTAGTGGCAGACCAGACATACCAAATGATTCGAGTTTAGCAATTAGAACGTGATGATATCAAAAGCCTTCGTCAAATCGATAAACACAGATCCCACAAGTAACCCTCTATCAATAGCTTGTTTAATTTCCTCCGTTAAGGTAATTAGTGCCAGCTCAGTTGAACATCCTTGACGGAATCTGAATTGTTGTGGAGATAAAAGATTAATTGTTTTCAGATAACGCATTAATCTAATGTGGAATAACTTTTCAATTACCTTACCGAAGAAAGGCAGGTTACAGATTGGCCTATAATTCTGTACAAAAGTCTTATCACCCTTCTTAAAAACTGGAACTATTTTACTAGCCTTAAGGCAGCTCGGAAACACACCCGCTGAAAACAGCTTGTTAATAATTACTGCCAAAGGTGGTGATATTAAGTTTGAAACTAGTTTTATTTTAAGAGGATCAATACGATCTAAACCAGCACTTGTGGTATTTAGTGATGTGATGACCTGAAGGAATTCATCTGCACGTGAAATGAAGATAAAAAGAATGAGTACATCGTGATATATTGCGTAAATGACCTGGTGATTGCTGCGTATCCGCAGATGTGAAGAAATGCTCTCTGAACGTGGCGGCCACTCTTACAGGGTCAGAATACATTTCGTCGCCTTGCTTTATTTTTATTGTGGGCTCTGAGCAGTTTTTCATGTTCAAAAATTTTTTAATGATTTCCCAGCAGCGTCTCGTGTTACCTGTGTTTTTTACAATGAGATTCCGGTAGTAATTGGGCTTAGCACGCCTAAGTAAGGAAGATAAAGTTTGTGGGGGTACTGACACCCCCCCCCCCTGTAGAGTTGTCTGCGCCGCGTGGCGCACGTGTCTCGCTCCAAGGCTTTATTTCGGTGGTGACCACCGCCGGGCGATAGATGGCGTTGTGTTCGCTTTGAGTACCACTGTTGTTAGAGTGGTAGCGCCGGCGGTGGCCCCTGGCGGAAGGCAGGCCTTGGTGGTGGGCGAGAGCTGAGCGAGCCTCTTCTGCGCGTGGCGGCTTCCGCGAACGGTTGTCTGTAGCGTGGGTCCCCGGTGCTCGGCACCGCGGGCTTCGCGCGGGGTCCCACGTGGAAAGTCAGGCGTTGGCGACGCCGCCTTGGGTGTGTGTTAGTGTGTTGGGTGTGTTATTGTGTGTTTATCATGTTATTGTGTGTTTAGTGTGTCACTGCGTTATGTTGTTTGTATGGTAGCGTGTTAATTTGAAATTGGTGTATCATTCGGCGGACGATATCGTCGTCTAAATTAGTTAATAAATGTATGTATGTTGTGTGCTTTGTACCGACCGCGTCTGCTGTGTCCTTTCACTCCAAGAGCGTGGCCTTGGACTTCAATCCAATCCATTCCATCTTGCCGCCATTTCAAGCCATCCGGTTCCTTTCGGACGGTCTCTCCGACCGTTCCTTTGCTTTCCTCCGAAAACCAGAGGAAAACAGTCATGTGACACCTCGGCCCACGTCACATTAAATGTCAAAGCATTCGTCACGGCTCATATGGGCCAATCACGTGCGACTCAATGGAACAGACCGCGTCCGTCCGGATCTAGAATTTATATATAATTGCACCACTGCAGTCTTTTACTTTCCGCGTCCCGAAAGACCAAAAGAGCTTCGCAGTTTCCTTGGCCTCGCCTCCTATTTTCGCCGGTTTGTCCAGAACTTCGCCTCTATAGCTGCTCCATTACACCAGCCACTTGCTTCCCACGTCGCTTTTCTGTGGTTTCAAGAATGTCAAACGGCATTCGACCTGTTGAAAGGGGCCCTCATGTCTGAACCTCTACTCTGCCACTTTGACGAAGCCGCACCGACTATCCTCCATACCGACGCTAGCGGCCATGGTATAGGAGCCGTTCTTCTACAACGCGACAAGTCTTCCCTTGAGAAAGTTGTTGTATATGCCAGTCGAGTACTCACCCCTGCCGGAAAGAACTACAAGATAACTGAGCAAGAGTGTTTGGCTGTGGTTTGGTCGGTGCAGAAGTTTCATCCCTATCTCCATGGCTGTCACTTAACAATTGTTACGGACCACCATGCGTTATGCTGGCTTTCTACACTAAAGAACTTTCCGGACGCTTGGGTCGGTGGATACTACGCTTACAGGGGTACGACTTTGACATAACCTACAAGTCAGGTAGAAATAATCAAGATGCCGACTCTTTATCTCGTTGCTTCCTTCCAACTACCTATATCAGTGTTGGTGAGAAATCAACTGCCACATATACCAAAGTTCATACCGTCGCAACAGTAGGGCAACCCTTTTCGGACGACGAGCCAACATTATCTCCCGGCAGCGGTCCGATTCATTCTGCAGACGCATGTTGAACCACCTTTCGGGACTTTCTCATTCACCAAATGCGCGACTTTGTCGTCAACTCCGGCACTTGAGGCTGGACAATGTGGTTCTCTACTTAATCGACGTAGCGCGTTAAAATCATAGGACAAGGGAATGGACAATGGCGCTCCCTTCTGTCCCTTCCCTTGTCCTATGATTCTAACGCGCTACGTCGATTAATTATGTCTTACCAACATGCCCAACTTTATCCTCTGGTTCTCTACTGCCACATTTACCATCCTGACGGTCAGCGCTGGGTTCCTGCACTGCCACGCTCTCTTAGACTTCAGGTGCTCAAAGCCTTCCATGATTACTTGACTGCAGTTCATCTTCGTTTTCAAAAAAAAAACTCTTGACCGCATTCGAAGTCGTTATTACTGGTCTGGCCTTTCTTCTAGCGTAGCGCGATACGTCAGTTCCTGTTACCCATACAAGCGTCGTAAACTCCCGACGTTTGCACCTGCTGGACCTCTACATTCACTTCCGTGCCCTTCAATGCTGTTAGAGGTAGTAGGTGTCGATCTTTACGAGCCTCTCCCCGTCTCATCTGCTGGCAAACAATGGATAGTGACCGCCGTGGACCACCTGACACGCTATGCTGAGACGTACTCTGTTATTACGGGCTCAGCTGTAGAATTTGCAGACTATTCTTCACGCAATATCAATGCGCCAAGGGGCTCTTCATGTACTGCTTAGTGACCGTAGCAAAGTGTTTCTGTCACAAATGGTAAACGAAGTACTGTGCGCTTCTGGAACTACTCAAAAGACAGCTTCAAGCTACCACCCTCAAACAAATGGTCTCAAGAAAGATTTTACCGAACTCTTGCTGACATGATAGCCGTTTACGTCTACCCCGACCACAAAAACTGGGATACTCTTTTAGCATTCCTGACCTTCGCCTACAACACCGCCGTTCAGCGAACAATTTGCTTCTCACCGTTTTACCTCGCAACCCGACTGCCTTTCTCGACGTCTCCTTTTTTAACAGCCATGACAATTTATGCCAGTCTTCTAGCGAAGAATACATTTCTCGTCTGGCCTAGTCTCGCTATTAGGCTCGCATCAATACTGATGTGAGACAGCACGAGCGGAAGATCATCTATGACGCATCCTATCGCGTTGTGTCTTCTCAACCTGGTGACGAGGTGCTGATTTTGACACCTATAAGCCCTCCTGGTCTCTGTGACGAATTCCAACCGTGCTTAATCAGTCCAAACATAGTTTTAGAACAGACTTCGCCGGTCAATTATCGTGTGATACCGCTTGTTGCCCTAAAGACCATTGTTATTGCAGCCCCGAGATTGTCCACGTTTCTCGCATGAAACCTTTCACGCGACGTTCCCCATCAGTCACTTTGACTTACGGTGGCCAAGGTGTCTGCTTGCAAGGGGGGAATTATTGTGGGCGTTTGTTATATATACTTACATCGTTCTCATCCCCACCTGATCATAATCACTATAATCTGCATGATGATGATGATGATGATGAGCCTTTTGCTTTGCTGGCGCTCACCCAACATGGGGGATCGGCCAAGAACCGGGCGGCAGGATCATCAAGTGAGTTAGTTAAGCATTGAAAATCATTAAATATAATTTCAGTATAAAGCAAAAACAAACTGTAAAAAATGTATAAAAATGCTACACAGCTAGCGGTCAAGTGTTTAGGTAGTGTCGGAGCCGAAACTATCAACAACAATAGACTAACAAAGTAATCGTTTGTTGTCATTATGTACGCACACACAGCAGAGCAAACCTCCCTGTGGCTATAACATACTCTAATCCCTCGGAAGGGTAAAATTACTGCCACGTTTGTCTTTAAACCTAGCTTCTCAGTTGGTTTGACCAGGTATCTTTCCTTTAATAAGAACATCGGTGACGGAATAAGAAGAAATGATCTATTGATTCTAATTCCTTGCAAAAAAGACATAATGGAGATGCTGCGAGTCCAGGTTTTTGTTGGGAATAAATCAGGTGCGGAATTCTGCATCATAATCTGGTGATTGTAATTTCTTACTGTCGAGATTCACACCACTGTTTGTTCCAGCAAAATCTTAGATATACGAAGTCTCTGGTTTTATCCAATGATAATTTTTAAATTTCCTTGTGAAAACAAGCATTTCTATATCTGAGTGCTGTTACATCAGCAAAATCAGGTAAAATAGGTAAGAGCGATCTACTTAAAGATGCCTTGGCTAATGAGTCTGCCCTCTCATTTAGATAAACCTCGCAGTGGCCAAGTACTCATAGCAAGTGGAATTTTCTCTGGTTTGCTGGTAATAAACTACTAATAATACTCAATAAGGTAAAATTTTTGCTACACATAGTGCAGTGCATACTGGGAAAGAATCAGTAAGCATGACTGCTTCTGATTCGCTTGCAGGAAGTTAACGAAGTGCTAGAAATATAGCAAACAATTCAGCGATAAATATAGGCGTATGATCTGGTAATGAAACTCAAAAAGACCAGTCGAGAGAAGTACCGCAGATGCCTACTCCAGCCTTTTCGTTTAATACGGATGCATTCGTCGCAATAATGTTTATGGACAGATGAGTCAAGGAACCTTGTAACTGATTATTTAAATATCGAAGGGGCATTTGTTTTGCATTAGAGGAGAAAATATCAAAATCTATTTCAAGTTTTGAATTAGGCATCTTTGTTGAGGTAATCTGATAGATATTAACATTCAGAGGTTTTAGCAGCGCTTGTACGAACCTAATTTGAGGGGCGTGTAGTCTAGACCGTTGTGTTCCCGAAGAATGCGCTCGGTTCTTGAATAAAAACGTAATACTCTTGTCTCAGAGGCGAATTGTATATTTCTAAGAAAGTCTGAACTGTAAGTATTCTAAACCGAGTTCATAAAGGTGGAAGACGCGCTTCCACATACAAAACATCATTTACAACAAATTTGGGATGTCCAAGGACAAGCGGAAAGTTCCTCTTTCTAATAATATTATCTGTCTCATCTTGTATGCTGCGCTGCCAGAAAAGAATACGCACCCGAATTCCATAATAGGCCGCACATACATCTTGTAAATAATTACCAATGAACTCCTTCGCAATCCTGTTTTTTCTGTTTACCAACTTTCGGAACCACCCTAAGGCACGTGACGCTTTACAGCCAACCTCGTCTATGTGGATTTTCTAATTTAGCGTTCTATTTTATACGATGCCTAGGTATTTCAGAAAATTGACCTGGGGAATGAGCTCGTTGCGATACACCAGATAAAAGTTAACACGATCCTTAAAAGAGAACGGCAGAAGCGCACTTTTTTGACGTTCAATGACATATGGATATTGTCAAGCCGTTCTTCTATCATATTCATGTAATATTGTAATGCCCGATACAATGGGTGCAGATCACTGTTTGTTGCACAGAAAGCAACATCATCTGTATACACGTAAATTTGAATATCCTGATGAATTGGAATGGAACTTAGTAATATATTGAATAAAACAGGGGATAATACTGAGCGCTTAGGTGCACCTCTGTGTCTTCATCATCGTCATCGTCTGTGTACTGGCACTGCCCGTTTGTTTTGGGAGGTCTTTCCTCAAATAAACGCGGTCGCAAGCAAGACTACCAGGACTTCATAATATCTTTAATTCCTCGGTTTTATTACGCTTTATAATGTATTCATTGTTGCGTCTCATTCAATTGCTATATTTGTATGATTTGTGCTTTGTATTTCATGTTTTTGTATGTTGTGTATTGCCCGTTCCCCTCTGAAAGGTACTCTTACCCTGAGGGTAAAATAAATAAATAAATAAATATTTAATTAATTTTATGAACGCGAAAGCAACTAATTCAAAGGTCACGCGCCGAATTGAAAGCAGGTCGAAACGTGCCCTGCGTTTCTCCCGAACAATTGACGAACGAAATGTACTCACAGGTACAGATGCACACGAATAAGTGTCTCAGTTGTTACTTCGCTGTGTGTGAAAAGCGCATGCTTTTAGCAAACGAAGACTGCATTGATTGCAGTGACCTTTGTGCGCCCGGTTACTACAACGAAATCGTTCTAGGTAAAGCCCGAGGGCAGCCAAGACGAACGATCCTTCCCTCCTCCCTACCGCGAGATAAAGGCGTCCGAGGGGGCAGCGCTCCCTTCCTTTTAGCGGGCAAAGTACGCGAGGGAATTAAGCGTGCGCCGCTCGGCGATGTGGTGATGCGAGCTCATTGCAGCTCTTGTTGGTAATGCTCAAAACACAATTCTCTCCGAAGCGCCCGTCAGCAGCAGTAAGTGGTAGGTATAAACATCTTGCCGTTTGAACGTAGAAGGACGTGCTCCTCGGTGGCTCAGTGGTTAAAACCTCGCACTCACGATTCAGAAAACCCAAGTTCGATTCCCCGGGGCGGAGTATTTGTCTGGGATTTAAGTGTGAAGCATTTCTTAGTGAACTATGGCCACATTAAGTGTATCTATCTATCGATCTATCTAGCCGCTTGCGTTTGGGTGCTCTCGTGGTCACTCCCTTGACTTGGCATGAACCAAAATTAGCGTGGGAAGGTAAGATGGCTTGACAAATATGACGCGCTGGTCAAGGCATGAATAATGTCACAATCCGGTCGCGTACGCCGTTAAACACTTCCCGCCAGACAGTGGCACATACCCATGGGTAAGTATGTGCCGCTAGTATGCGGGTATGTGCCAAAGGTGATTGACACATAGTATCTACCCAGGAACAATGAGAACACACATGACCAATTTTAACGCGCACCGTTAAGAAATACCCGACATGGGTGGCATCGACCCGACGAATGCAAACAATAAATGTCAAGTTCCCAGCTGGAATTGAACTCAAACATTCTGCGTGGCAATAAAACATTTTACCACAGACCTACGCCAGGTCTTGAAACTACTTTTCAAATAGACGGTAATCTTCGTGAAACGTCAGTAGTGGTTGCAGTGCTGCTTACCAATTTTATAAACATTACATATGCACTCCTTTGATACAGCCGTCCCGTCGGGTTCATGTCGATTGTGGTTAGTTTTCATGCGCTGAAGTTGATTTATGTAGCAGTGTGCAGGGCCAGCATCCTCGCGAGCATCAGCGCTTCATATCAGCTTCTGGTGCTGGTAATGCGCATGTTCCAGTAGGCATTGTTGCGCAAGTGCAAATAATTGGTTATATAAACATCTGCAACTTTTCAACATATGTCTGTACGCGAAACATTTCCACATATATTTACCGCTATTTCACGACGTGTCGCTAAAAATATTGCAACACGGTTACTTTCTTTCCGCATGCTTCGCATAACGTCAATTCCCAAATACGGGGTGTATGCCGACTTTTTTTCTCGCATTTTAATATTTTATAGATACCTATACATATACGGTAAGTGACGCCGACGCCAGCGGCCGAGAGTGCCCCTAAAATGCTACCGCAAAAAAAGTCATTGTTAGCGTAGTGCTTGCTGCACATGGTCGATGAGGCGTGGGGCGCTTTTCCTCTCCGAGTTTGACTTTCCACTTCTTTCTCAGCTTCGGGGCCTTAGGATATTTGTAAAAGCTAACGACCTATTCACTGGTGGGTGATCATATAGAGGCATAGAGCAGTACTCCGCGATTGCGCAGCCCTCGCCACGGAGACAAGCGGCCACAGTTTTAAGAAACAAAGCGCTTTACTTTTAAAATGAGTGTTAAAAGCGGACACCCGCGGTTCTTAGAACTGCGTCGGTAATCACCAGACACAAGGTAACCAATTGAACTGCGATTAAGCCGAGTTTTAGTACGACTGTGGTTTCTATACGGCACCGTGCCTCTAAAGCGAGTGAATCCTCGAACTGACGTCATACAAAAGCGGTTCGCAGCGCCGCCATCGGTCGCGCACCAGACCAAAAATGGCAGCATATCCACGTAGTGAATGATGGAGAGTGGGGCGAAGCATTCGTCCGTCCATGCGTCCGTCTGTGTGACCGTCCATGCGTCTGTTTGTGCGCCCGTCCCTGCGTTCTTTCGTGCATCCGCCCCTGCGTCCGTTCATGCGTCCATCCATGCATCTGTTTGTGTGTCCGTTGGTTCATCTATTCAACACTCCAAGTCCCACCATCTCGCATCTTTTTATCATATATTCCCCATATAGAAGCACCGCCATCCAGCGGACATTCCAAGGACTAAACGAGAGGTGGCACACGCACACTTTCTTACGGCCTGCGCTTTGGGTCCACTTCCCACCTTTAACCACCTCGAGTTCATGGTATATTCTAGTTCACTGTATTCATGGCACTGCGACCAAACGCTCGCTAAACCTTTCGAAAACCAAGGAGGTTACGCCCAGCGAGTATAACGTAGCAACCTTTCCCTGTCAGATAGGGCTCAATTTACATGCCAATGGCTGCTAATGAGAAATGAGAGACAGGAGAATTCGGCTTTTACTTTCTTACGGCTTGCGCTTCGTATCTACTTCTCATTTTTGACCACCTTGAGTTCATTCATGGTATATACAAGTTCATTGTATTCATGGCACTGCGGCTCAACGCTCGCTAAACCTTTCTAAAGCTAAGGAGGTTACACCTAGCGAGTATAATGTAGCATCCCTTTCTTGTCCGATAGTGCTCAATGTACATGCCAATGGCTGCTAATGGGGATCGCAGCGTGCGCGTTGACTAAAAGCCGAATGCTCATGTCTCTCATTCCCCATTAGCAGCCATGGGCATGTACATTGAGCACTATTTTTTATTGTTAAACAACGCACAGAAGAAATCTCTCACTGGCAGCACCTTGGAGGTCAAGTGTTATACCTATTTCGGGTATGTGCCACTGGTGGTTACATACGAGGGATGCCCAAGCCACGCCATAAAGAGCTTCGCCCCTAATATTTTTTCACTGCGTGTGCACCGCGGTACGCTGTGACAGGGAAGGCACCATAATGCGAGTGAGGCGTGCATAATCTTTATTTGACGCTAAAGGCGCACTCACAGCGACTGCCGTGTGGGTTGAACACAATAAAACGAATGAGAAAGAAGGAACTCGTTGCGTTGGGCACAACCCGCCTTTTCTCGACCACATTTGATTGCTCAAGATAGGACTCGCTCGCAGGCGTAAATGCAGGCGCGGCGCGTCCAACTTCATTTAGTACCACGTAATGTCCCCCCCCCCCCCCCAGCAGTGGTGACGGCGCTCGTTCTGGAGAGCAGTGAGGTGACGAGTGGCTCGACGAGTGACGTGTTTTCTCGTAGGGTTGCAACAGCTGTGCTAATTTGATACAGTTCCCGATTCACCGAGCTGTGCCAAAACCGTGAAATTTGCCGAAATGACGCCACGCCCTGGCCACCGTTACATCGCTGGTGCCCCAGCCCCCGGCTCCGCCTGCTTAGTTGGAGAACCCAGTGGCACACTTACCTTTCATCAAGTCGGGAAGAGGGCTGTCTCGAAAGGTCCCATTGCTGGTTTCCTCTCTGGGTTTCCGGACACTCTACGTGTCACAGTCAACTATCGACGCAACCTTGTTGCCTTCGACACGCACCCTCCTTCCGGCCCGTCTCCACTTCTCCAAGTCGGTACCATCTGCGAAATCCGGGTGAAATCCAAGCGGCTCACCGCGAACATCTGCGTCAGCATGGTAATTGGTGTTGACGCGAGCATCAACACTGACAACCTTGCTACGAGCATCCCCTCGTGTGCCCCCGTCGTCTCCTGTTCACGCCGAGGCAAATGCGTCTTTGAGGGCACCACCGTCCCTCAAGAACGAGCTTTTCAGCCACTAACAAGCGTTTATTTCTGAGAAACGCGTACGAATTTTCTTGTAACTTAATGCTACAAACAGGTGGCTGTCTTCTTTTCCTTCTTTAGCCCTTCCGCCACCTTGTGGGGCTCTGCAGAACTCATTTATACGCGGCATTGCAGGTCAACGCGGCATTGCAGAGGCTCCGCACCACATTCGCACCCGGTCCAGATCGCATCCCCAACAAGCTCCTCCGAAACCTCGATGCTATTTCGGTCACTACCCTCACTTCTTTTCTCAATGATTGCTGGCGCTCAGGCAATCAACCCCAGTCATAGAGACACATTCATGTGGCTTTCATCCCAAAGCCGAGAAGAAACTCACAATCGAGAAACTCAGGCCCATTTCACTCACTTCATGCATCGTCAAGCTTCTGGAACTCGTCGTTCTCCCTCACCTGCAAACGTACACGGAATCTCACCATCTGCTTCCCCACACCATGCTTGAATTCTGCCCCCTCATATCGACGCAATATGTCCTCTCGCAACTCCACTACGACCTTTTACACCTACCCACAATTTCAGACACTAAAGACACTCCTTAGCCTCGACCTTCACAAAGCGTTTGACAATGTCTTTCATTAGGCAATCCTTACCGAAATCTCAGCCCTTAATCCTGGCACCGTTACCTACAATTATACTCGCGCTTTCCTCATGGCCTGCACGGCCGAATAGCCGTAGGGTACCTGCCTCCGACTTAAAAGCTTGACCCTCGTGGCACGCCTTAGGGTGCCGTATTGTCGCCTTTCAGGGGCAAAGCTCCTTATAGCGGCACCCGTTCGTCCCTCGTAGCCGCTGTACTATGTAACACGTATAATATTTTGACTTCCAAGGTGTTGCCGGTGAGAGATTTCTTCGTGCGTTGTTGAACAATAAAAAAATAGGGCTCAATGTACAATTCAATGGCTGCTAATGAAGAATTAGAGACAGGATCATTCGGCTTTTAGTTAACGTGCACGCTGCGATCCCTATTAGCAGCCATTCGCATGTGCATTGAGCACTATCTCACAAGAAAGGGTTGCTACGTTATACTCGCTGCGTGTAACTTCCTTAGTTTTAGAAAGGTCTAGCGAGCGTTGAGCCGCAGTGGCATGAATACAATGAACTAGTATATACCATGAATGAACTCGAGGTGGTTAAAGGTGGGAAGTAGATATGAAGCGCAAGCCGTAAGAAAGTAAAAGCCTAATTCTTCGGTCTCTCATTTCTCGTTAGCAGCCAATGGCATATACATTGAGCACTATCTGACTGAAAAAGTTTGCTACGTCATACTCGCTGGGCGTAACCTCCTTGGTTTTCGAAAGGTTTAGCGAGCGTTCGGCCGCAGTGCCATGAATACAGTGAACTAGTATATACCGTGAACTCGAGGTGGTTAAAGGTGGGAAGTAGACCCGAAGCGCAAGCCGTGAGAAAGTGTGCGTGTGCCACCCCTCGTTTAGTCCTTGGAATGTCCGCTGGATGGCGGTGCTTCTATAGGGGGAAGATATGATGAAAAGATGCGAGATGGTAATACTTGGGGTGTTGAATAGATGGACGAACGGACACATAGACAGATGCATGGATGGACGCATGAACGGACGCAGAGGCGGCTGCATGGATGAACGCAGGGACGGACGCACGAACAGACGCACGCACGGACGGGCTGATTGACGCATGGATGGTCACACTGACGGACGCATGGACGGACGGAAGCAAGAACGAATGGACGGACGAATTCTTCGCCCCACTCTCCATCATTCACTCCGTGGATATGCTGCCATTTTTTTAAATGCGAAGCATCTCTTAGTGAACTTTGACGACTTTGAGCGTATCTATCTATCTATCTATCTATCTATCTATCTATCTATCTATCTATCTATCTATCTATCTATCTATCTATCTATCTATCTATCTATCTATCTATCTATCTATCTATCTATCTATCTATCTATCTATCTATCTATCTATCCGTCTATGACTGTTTGCTCCCCGGCCATTTTGATTATGGTATCGATACCAAAATTGATTTGGTATAACTTGACTGTATCACGAGCATAACTTACTACTCATCACATGAAAGTCATGACGTGTATGTCATGAATGTCAGGATTAAGATTTCATAGTTTTCCTGCTTTTGTGGGGGTTTCGTTCACATTACATGCCGAAAAACTCGTATGGTTTGGTATAACTGCATGGCGAACATTAGTGACACCCACTAACATTGAAATCATCACATGCGTGTCATTTAAGAACATGGCTATATGCCATGCTCATGATGCGCTCGCGGTCATTTCCCTAACTTCGCATATACCAAATTTGCTTAAACGTGACGTGAATAGGTGAGGGAGGTATGTGACTGATGCAAACTTGATAATGGTAGTGTCGTTACAGTTACGGTTTCGGAACAGGTTCTCTGGCCCCTAGAGGGCATTGTACAAATGTATATAATATCCACGTTTGTGTAAGTAATGGTTCATGAAGAACCTTTACCATCACGACCTACCTTTGGTCATCGTAAATAAAGTGTTTCTGCTCAGGTCTCGGATGTGCCACTTTCTCCTCTTCCCCGGGCCGCGCTTCAATCGCCCGGCCTCGCGTGCTGCATGCGTCGCGTCCAATGTTCGATACATGTGGCGACAAGACGGCGAATCCGCGTACATCCGGTCGAAGGCGGGAAGGTGAACTTTACCATGAGTGCTACTTTGTTCAGTACATCACTTACTACCCCACCGACGCGGTATTTCTTGAAGATTGCCTGCATAGGACACACCGAGATCATACCTGCATTGCTCCGCGTCTATTCTGCTGAAACGTGAGCCATTGTTCCTTATACTTTCTTCTGCTATGCGGCTCACATTCAAGACGCTACCAACGAATATTTCAGAGGGTTGATGCGACTGCAGACCTCTACAAGTGGGGCGGCTCCACATTTATTTCCTCTGCATACGGTCCGTCTCAGCAGCAGCATGTTCCTCGCAGTAGGCACTCGACGGTGGACCAGAGGGCATGACGAAGCTGTTTAGGCTAGGGAGCCTTCATGTGCGTGCGTCTCCGTGCTTTAGGGTGGTGACAACTTCGATCATGGTTGCTTACAACTGGTTAAAACGGCCGACATACTTGGCGGGCCGCCATGTTGGTTCTGAGCGGTCGCTAATTTACATTGAAGGCAGCGTGTGTTTCAACGAGAAGGGGGTTTAGTGTCTTTAGTGTCTAGATAGCGAGTTCAGAAGGCTGAAGGTATGTATTCTGCAGTTATCCACGGTTTCGTAGAAGAGGAAAGACACGTTTGTGACTCGAGTTTGTATAAAGTACTGTTAAAACAGTTCGTTTCTCCCACCTGGTAGACCTACCACATTGGCGGAGTGAGGATATTTGGGGAGCCTATATTTGCGTGGGGGAGAACCTCGATGTCACTGTGAACGGATTTCAATGTCCACGCGGCATTCCTGGAGCAAATTCACCTTAGCACTGCAGACACCTGCAGTACAAGGCTCGAAACCGTGATGTTTATAAGATGGTACCCATAACGACAGGGAAGGTAGATCAAACAACTGGGTAGCTCGCGATGTTCTCTGTAAACCGCATAACTCCGCTAGCCTGTTTCTCATACCAGAAATTTTGCTTTTGTCCGTAATATAATCTCCTGCTGAAAGTCCAGTTACTAACCCTCCACCTATCCCTTCCCCCCCCTCCAAGCCTGTATATTAGGCTAGAAGAAAAGCAAAGGGGAGCAACAAGGGACAAACGAAGTTTTTTCAGGTCAGGTTTTATTGCAAACAGCATCCCAACAGCATCTGGCCTTAATTTCTTCAAACTGTCCTGTCTTCTTTGCTGGAAGCTTGTGTCCACGCAGTGGGCCTACAATAAAGCAATAAGGCGAGAAGTCATACACTGCGCCGACCATATACGGAGTCCACACACACTTTCTCTACAAGCACGAAATAAACACCAAGTTCATGATATCAATTCATCTTTGTGGCTTGTTATGAAACAAAAGGACGAAAAAAAGTGACGATTCAGCACCAATCTCCCATACGGTAAATTGAGTTATCGGCCAACAGCCGACATTCTTAGTGCACATATACTCCGCCGTTCAGGACAGACAGACAAACAGAAGGGTGGACTGACATGAACAGTAAATCTGTAGCATACTATATTAATAAAGCGAAATACCTTGTGCTATTGTTGCGTGATTTTCGGTGTGATTCCGCGTGTCATTGAAGGGAAGAACGAATACCTCATGCCAAGTCGCACAAAATTTAGTTCTGTTGCAACTGTGCAAGACTACAAGAGTCTACAGGGAGCGTGTTCACCGGCTCCTCTGTCTACCTCTCCGAATGCCTTCCTCAGCGACCAAAGTGAAAGTGCAGGAACGCGAAAATCTGCCAGCAAAGGAAGATACGAACGCGAGCGTCTGTTGGTGGTTTATGGGCCCGGCGTTTCCCGCGACAAATGCGGTGACGGCTTCAGAAACCGATGAAACGCTGATAGCGAAAGCATGCAGGACAACACGTTCGACTAGTCATATCATTCGATTGGTGAACCACGCTACGACTACGATAATAAGCAAACATATTCAAATTTATCAGCTTTCGCTTGCATAACCCGGCGTAGCTGAACGAAGCCTGATTCATTTTTCGCTGTGCAAGTTGTCGTGATTACTTTGCTGAAACTACCTTTCATGACACAAAAAAGTCAATAATTTCACGAAATATGCAGCGGTATACTCAATCCACTTGCAATACAACAGGTACTCACCTCAAAAACACGGGGAGAAGTAGTCGACTCCAAGAAATCTCGTTTCACTTGTGTTATCCAGCGTGTTCGTCACCTAGAGCAAGTCGGGAGGTGTGACAGTTTCCAGTTGGCTGTGAATTGTGGCACGCAGTACCCTGGCATTTACACTTCAAAGTTATTAGGGAGTTTTAGTGCTGGGTACGCATTCTTTTGGGGCCTTGCGGGCTTGGGAGCGCGCGGCATTGCATGCCCAACCCATACCCAACCGGAATGCCTTTTAGTTGGCGCCACGGTGACAGGCACGCAAACGCAAGCCGCACGAAGGTCACACTAGGGTCCCTAGATGAAACAAGGTAGCGTCACTCATTGTTCTCGAGCCATCCTCCTCACTCTCTCGATTACTCCTCTTTTTCGCTGCCATCCGCGTCTGTAATTGGTCCATTACTTGCACGTGATAAATGGCTGGTGGTGTTATTCATTATTATGCAAAAGGTTCAAAACGAGTACGCATGCGCATATGGCTCCAGCCAGATTCTCGTCGTGACCAAAGACAAAATCGTAGCCAGAACATAAACTGAAGAAAAGGAGCGTTTCGGTGTGCGCTAAGTCGACCAAGATTGTTTCGCCATGCTCGTTCAATGCAACATTTGCGTTTTTCAGCAATGCTGCGTTGCCGTAAACAAGAGAAAATGGTTTCGCTCTCGTCAACTTACCTCGTGCTTTCCGAGATGAAGCGCACCATGAAGTGCAACTATGAACCATTTCACGCGAATGCTTTCGTGCAACTCCGTCAACGTATGTCAATGCGGATCAGCGAAGCGAGTTCACTTGTCGGTTTTTAATGAAACGCCAGGCGCGCGTCTAATGCGTGTCTAGTGCATGCCAGTTGGTACAAATACATGTGGGTATGCACGTATACAGAGCAGCTGTAGGTTGTAATCAACGCACCTTCAGAAACATTTCATTCTTGACCAGTTCCCGCTTGAGCCGAAACGCGCTGCTTCGAGACACCTCACCAGTAGAACTATCACTTTTCAGGAAGTTCCCAGCACCGCATCAGTATCACTTGGCATCACGATTGTCCAAATGGGCACATTTAAAAAAAAACGTCATCGCAGTGCTGCTGGACGAGTGTTCGTACCAGTCTGGTCATAGTTTTTTTCTTGCGTGTGCACAAGCCGGTTGTAATCAATCGTCACAACGTCACGCCCTGTGGCCACTTACAGGATCCAGCAAGAAGCACGTTCACTCTGTCACAGCACGAAAAAAACACAATCGGAGAAGTGGACTAGTTAGAACTGGACGAAATACCGCGGCCGTGGAACTACGATGTACTATGCGAGACGCCATGGCTAGTGGTGTAAATTATAGAACTGCACAACGTTGCCGGTTGAGTAACGCACATCCCGCTTGCTCTTGTGTTGTGCCGTTTATGTTCATAAACGTAATTGTTTATTCTACGTCTTATTTCGTTCCATTTTGTTTCATTTACATCTATTCACCGTAGCAACAGAACCCAAACATTCGCTTTTGGATGAAAGTTTTAAACCTTCTAGGTGGCGCTTCAGGCAAATAAGCGAGGAGGAAAAGGGAGGGTGTCGCTACCTTGGAAACTTGTTTCATCTAGGGACCTTAGGTCACACGTGCTCGCAGCGCCATAGCGTCTTGTCGCGTAAGTATTATTCAATTATTTTCATGATTGAAAATGTAAAATTAGACATACATAGTGATCACGACACTTTTTTGTCGTGTACCGTATCCTAGTATACGCAAAAAAAGTGACAAATACAAGGTTACTATAACGACAGTGTCGACATATTGTGACACTTCGTGCAACCACAGTCATGAACTTGTTAGCTTACGCGTAACGTTTTTGAGATGAAAACAAATAAAAACGTTACTTATTTGTAATATTGTCACTGCGCAGTTTTTGCATCAGATGTACAATGCACAATGTTTCTGCAATAAAAATTTTGTGGTTGTCTGTTTCAATATAGCCGCGCTAGGTGGCGCCACCTATTCAGCTGGTCGGGGCTGGCATATATTCAGTTTCTATGTTCCAGGCCATTCTAGCTTTGGTAATATGGCTGAAACCATGTAATCGCTATAAGTGCTCCCACTTTGGCTTATTTTAACTTGACGGCTAGAGTATCCGCAGTGCGGATACTGTGAGTTCTTGCGAAGGTGGACCTTACAAGGCGGCCGAACCATGCTGTCCGAGATTTCGCGCCTCTGTGTCATGCTATTTGTATAGCGGCTAGCCATTATAATATTTGCGCTCAAAACTTAAATGTCAAAGTGGTGGCTCCGGCCGGCCTCGGCTTTGCTCGCCGTGAAGGTAACATGATGCGCCAGCATGTGCGCCGGGGCAGCTTATCTCCGCTAGGAGGCCAGTGGTGGCAGCGTTGTTTATGGGCGCACAGACGCATCGCCCCATCGCCTCAGCGATCTTGCGACGCATCTGTTTGGGGCTTCGCGCATGCGCAATACCGCCGCCCCATCGTCCTGCGTACGCAAGGCGCCTGTGTACCCAGCACTAAAACTCCCTATTGTAAGTGCGTTTAGCGTGAGGATGGTGTCGTAGCGGAAGCGACGTCTACGGTGTAGTCAAACGCAGCTCATACGGCAACTTGCACACCCGCGCCAACATTCAGCTGGTGCATTGCGGCGGAGCAGGAACGCCTGGCCGCAAGAACCAACTGGCGCTTGTTGCCATGGAAAACGGGGCTGGCAACACTGTGTTTTAACGGGTGGCGGCAAGTGGTGGGTCAAAGGCTGACACCACCCTGAAACACGGAGACGCGCGCACATGAAGACTCTCTAGTTTGGGCCGTCTCAGCCTTGTTGGTACAGACCGCCAGAGATACCAAGAAAATGAAACTCTCGCGGAAGACATTGAGATGCTGAAGAGTCAATGCCCTTTTTAGTACGTTTTCAAAGAAGGCTTTCTGGGCGATTACATAGTGAGCCGTGACACCCCTTCTCACAACTAAAAAAATGGCAGCATATGCATGGAGTGAATGATGGAAAGTGGGGCGAAGCATCCGTCCGTCCATTCATTCTTGCTCCGTCCATCCATGTATTCGTCTGTGTGACCATCCGTGAGTCCATCCGCCCGTCCGTGCGTGCGTCTGTTCGTGCATCCGCGTCTCCATCTGTGCGTCCGTCTCTGCGTTCATCCATGCATCCGCCCCTGCGTCCATCCATGCGTTCATCCGTCTGTGCAGCCATCCATGCATTCCTTCATGCATCTGCCTGTGTGTCCGTTCGTCTATCTATTAAACCTTCCAAGTACCGCCGTCTCAGATCTTTTCATCATATATTTTCCATATAGAAGCACCTCCATCCAGCGGACATTCCAAGGACTAAACAAGAGGTGGCACACGCACACTTTCTTACGGCTTGCGCTTCGTGTCTACTTCCCACTTTTAACCACCTCGAGTTCATGGTATGTACTAGTTCACTGTATTCATGGCACTGCGGCTCAACGCTCGCTTAATCTTTCTAAAACAAAGTAGGATACGCCCAGTGAGTATAACGTAGCAACCCTTTCTTGTCAGATAGTGCTCAATGTACATGCGAATGGCTGCTAATGGGGATTGAGAGACAGAAGAATTCGGCTTTTAGTTAACGCGCAGGCTGCGGTTTTTTATTGTTCAAAAACACACAGGAGAAATCTCCCCCTGGCACCACCTTGCAGGTCAAAACGTAAGACTGGTTACACACTACGGCTACGTCTACTACGACGGACGAACAGGTGCTACTTTAAGAAGCTTCGCCCCTAAAAAGAAATTAGTATGCACGCCCAAGTCTGGTTTTGCTGCGTCTGCTCGCTATAAACTGCACATTGGACGCCTCAGTTTTGCTGCGCCTACTCGCTAGATTGCGTGTTCTGGCGCTACCATCAGATCTGCCAAACTGCTTTGCCGGGTGCCTATTCCACCACCTCCGTTCCGGCAGTGCCTTGGCATGCCCCCGTTTTTTTGGAAGACTTGGTGTGGCGTCTTGCAAGTGTGCGTCGACGCGGCGACCCCGGACACTTCGCCTGACACGAAGAAGGCGTTGCTGCTCAAAGCGCTTGGAGTGGAGAGATTGCACGCATACTACAAGGCTGCTGACGAGCAGTCACTGCTTGACAGCGTCCCGGCTTCAGGAGATGGCGCAACAAGCGACATGTACCAGCAGGACTTCACTGTTCTGGACGCATACTTCTCACCGTCTGAAGACGTTTTCTGCGTATTTGCCCGTTTCCGGCGGAGAGTTCAAGAACCGGTTGAGACGCCGTCCAATTCATTGATGATTGGCGCAAGTGCTACGTGATGGCCAAAGAGCGCCATGAACAATAATGAAGGAAAAGCAATGGTAAGTTATTCGAGTAATATAATCAGAATATGAACATTGATAGTGTTGCACGGCTGTAAAGGGGCCCAAAATTCCAAGCATTGAGGCGGGCTAAGACTAAAAAAATTGTTAAAATGATGGCGGTGACATGAAGCGCATGGAGGTGAAATAATTCACAATGTTGATCAAGACAGCCGTCGCAGCCGCGATTTCTGTACAGAGGTCGAGCTACGGATCACCTCGAAATATGGGGTGAAATCTACGAACATCTTTTATAAACGTGAAAAGCGATTGTAGTTTAAAAAGCGGATCCCTAACGATGAGCATTCCAGGGTGTAGTGGGAGCTGCTGTCGGTAGGGCAGCAACATGTGGTTTTTCCTTAAAATCTGAAACACTACACTGAAATAGAATGTGCAGTACTGTAAGCCGATCTCCACACCTCTCCCAGATGGGTTGGTCATCACCAGGCAAAAGGTATGAATGTGTAGAGTGTGTGTGTCCTATCTGCAGCCTTGTAAGTGTAACTTGTGTGCAGTGGTATCTCGCCACTGGTGGCCAATGTCCAAGTATTGGTTTAATACCATGTAGTTTATTGTCTGTTTGGCGATCCCAAAGCCGCTGCCAGCACGCCCTGAGCTCCCGTCGTAAGAAACGTTTCTTATCAAGTTAAGGCATGGACACTGGTGTTTTGGCTGGTGTCTCGGTATCTCGCGGATACTGTTCTAGGCAAGCGCAGCTTGTTCCCGTCGCCCGCCTAAAGCGCTTTCATCCTCGTGACTTACGCTCGCCCAGGAGACTTCGTCTGGGAAAGGGGGAGTGTTACGCTGAAGCGGCAACGCGTGAAGCGAAGAAGAAGAGATGGGGACCTTCGGTAGCGTGAAGGTGGTGGCGTCAAGCTCAGCACAGACGCCGGTGAGTCACTGCGGTGATTCCCCCGATGGTTTGGCCTGCTCTCAGAGTCTGAGGGTCAGGGTGTCTCGTGAACGTGCCACATGGTTTACTTGGGTGAGATCGATGAGTGAAAGAGAACAAAGACGATCTATTTGAGCTTCTGCTTGGCTAGTCGACTCAACAAGCTCATTGTATCAAGTTGGTCGTGAGAAACGTGACAAGACTGGTGGAGTTGCTGGGTACAACGTCTCACGATCCACCTGATGCCCAAGACCCCGCCCAGCAGCCGGAACACTCAAGCCCTGCACCCGTGAACACTCCTGTTCACAGAGTAAGCCGCCGCGAACGAGGCCTACCGCCTGAGACCCCAACCACTGACGCCGCGGCTATGACTTTGACACAAGATCCCGTGCAAGCTCCGACACCTTCCACGCCGATCTACTGCACCGTCCAGAACGCGCTCATGCATAGCCCCTTTCGCGGAGAGCAGCATGAAGATGTTGACGACTGGCTGAGTGAGTTTGAACGTGTCGCAGCGATAAATTACTGGGATGATGCCGTGAAGCTCCGTAACATGTACACGTGCCTAAAGGACGGTGCCAAGGCATGGTTTTCGAACAGGAATGATGTTCTGAGATCTTGGCGCGAGTTCCAGCGTCGCCTTCTGCAGACCTACAGGAGTCCCGACCGCCACGAACGGGCGGAGCGTGCACTACAATCACGCATCCAGATGCCGAACGACACCATCTCGACGTACGTCTAGGACATGACATGGCTTTTCAAGCTAGCGGATCTTCTATGGCAGAAGAAAAAAGTTGCGACACCTCATGCGTGGTGTGAAGGAACAACTTTTTGCTGGTTTGGTGCGTAGTCCCCCAAGAGTGTTGCTGAGTTCCTTACTGAAGCGGCAACAATGAAGCGAGTACTGCACCAACGGTCTGCCCTGTTTGACCGTCAAGTGAATTCTGCCTCAACTCCCGAAATTTTCGCCACCCCTGGAAGCAAGAGCTCCGAATGGACTCGCGAGGTCATCCGCTCTGTTGTCCAGGAATAAATGAAAAAGATGTACAGGACAAGGCAAATCGATGTCGGTTCTATCACCAGTGTCATCCGTGACGAGGTCCAGCAGGTGCTGCACGCCCATCGTTTTTCACCGATGTCGGTTTATCCAGAAACGGCTCGTGTGTCTACTGACAGTCGCAGTCGTACGTACGCGGAAGCCTTGCGATCTGCCACTCCTCTTTCTGATCAAGGAGTCCCGACCCAGACAGTGCCACACGTCCCGATCCAGCCAGTGCCACACGTCCCGATCCAGACAATGCCATACGTCCCGATCCAGACAATGATGCCGTCAGTCGTGATTCAATAAGCGCACGCTGGTTTGGACATCGATGGTCTCCGTGCACTGACGCGCAAGTATGATCTCTGGCGTACGCCGGACAGACGACCCCTCTGCTATCATTGCGGTGAGGCTGGTCACATTCACCGCGAATGCCTATACCGGCAACTTAGACTGCGCGGATTTTCTGTCAATTCCCCTCATCCCCAAATTGGTCAAAGTCCAAGGGGTACCGAAGAGTATCTCGCGCAACAGCGTGTACCCTTCACACGACGGAAATCGCGGTCACCATCTCCGAGGAGACCCGCAGCCACTGGACCATGTATCGAGGTGACGGCACGGGAACGCTCCCCGAGCCCTCGTCGGGAAAACTGAAGGCAGCGGCCTTCGGGGGAAAGGTCGCTGGGACTCAAAGTGCGGAAGACCTCCCATCGACGCACGCAACGCTGAAGGCATTTCGTCAGAGAATAATCGCAGTATTGAAGAAACGCCGATATCCACATCTGAACACAGTGACCGCGTGTCACTTGACATACCTGTCCTGATTGACTGTTTTCAGATCAGTGCATTGGTAGACAATGGTGCACACTATTTGATTATCAGCGGTAGCCTAGCAAAAGATCTCAGGGAAGTGATCACGCCATGGAATGGAACGCGAATTCGAGCAGCTGCAGGACACGTTGTAAAACCGCTGGGTCGCTGTACCACAATAGTGAAAATTCGTGCGTCAACGTTTGTGCTCAGCTGCCTCGTTCTTCGCGACTGTTCGCGTCAGCTGATTATCGGCATGGACTTTCTTAGGAAACACGGTGCCATCATAAATCTCCGTGAGCGCATCGTGACCTTCTCGACTCAAGGCGCAACAGATCGAGACGCTGGTAACTGCCGTAGACCTGCGCTGCGTGTTGCTTACGACAGCGTAAAGCTGCCACCTCGAGCGACTGTTCCCATCGAAGTCACTTGGGAAGACTTCCGAGACGGTGACGTAATGGCTGAAAGCAACCTATCACTTCTGCTGCTCCAAGGTGTATGTGCCATTTGAAGTGTTGTGCGTGTCCGTGACGGACAGTCACAGGTACTAGTTACGAACTTCAATTACGAGCACCGGCATCTTTTCCGCTGAACCGTCCTAGCCTATGGAGACCCTGTTGCCGACGTCACGGAGTCCTTCGCGTCCGAGGAAACGCATGAGGACGAGGAATTTCTTGACCACATCGACATTAATTTGATGCCGTCAGACGAGAGAAAGGCTACACTTCATTAACTTTCAAGGAACTTTCGATCTTGCTTCGCCTCTTCTTTCAAAGTCTGTCAAACACACCTCACGAGGCATCGAATTATTATCGACAATGACGTGCGCCCCATCCGGCAGCAGCCTTATTGCGTTTCTGCCAAAGAATGCGAGGCTATTTTGACACAGGTAAAAGAGATGCTCGATGACGGGATTATTCAACCATCTAGCAGCCTTTGGCCCTCGCCAGTCGTTCTAGTGAAGAAAAAAGACGGAACGCTGCGATTCTGTATTGACTACAGGAAGCTTAATAGCGTCACAAAAAAGACGTCTACCCGCTTCCACGGGTCGATGACGCTCTGAACAGGTTACGACGTGCGAAGTATTTTTCGTCTATCGATCTAAAGAGTGGCTATTGGCAAATCGAAGTGGATGAGCGAAACCGAGAAAAAAACCGCGTTTGTGACTTCAGACGGACTTTACGAATTCCGAGTTTTCCCTTCGGCCTCTGCTCTGCCCCAGCCATTTTTCAGAAGATGATGGGTACAGTTCTCGCTGGCTTGAAGTGGCAAAGCTGCCTTGTCTACCTCGATGATGTGGTCATCTTTTCCGAGAGCTTCGATGAACATCTGAAGCGTCTGAGAAAGGTTCTGGAAGCCAGGATTGGCCGCTAGGGGTCTTGGAGTGCAGCAGCACTTCGCTTCGGCTCCGTACCGCGACAGCGAAAATTGCCAATCACTGGTATCTCGAGTACTCTCAACAACACGAACGCCTTCATACAGGTGAGCGCTCTCCACTAACCCCTCTTGATGTTTCGGCGAGCCCCAGGAGGGTCACCAGGCCCAAAAACCAGGCCCCGTCGCGCCACCGCCGTGCTAGGCCTTGCGACGCGTCGCGCCGCAGCCTCCTCACCTTAGGCCAGCATGGAGGTTCGAGTACAAGGCACGGACATGGACCTAAGCCAGTATGACCCTCGGGACTGGACCCAAGTCCTCAGAGCCCAGGCAAACCTCCGGGAAACACGAAACGCGACCCACGGTACGAACGCCGATCCTTCTGTGCGAGAGACGCCGAGCCATTCGCGCGAGACTCCCCAGACTGCCACAACTCCCGGGCTACAGAGCTCTTCGACGCAGCTGCGCGTTCTCCATACAACCGCCCAAAAGATCAAGCAACTACCGCCCCTTCCACTCGACAGATTTAAAGTGGTGTTCCGCTCCCAGGGAGGCCTTGACCTTACGACGCTGCAGTCACGCTACCTCCTCACCGCTCTCATGCAGGCCGCTGCGCTGACCGACCCATCTACGCTGACCCTCCGGATTCACCCTGTCAATAACACTTGCACAGTGTCTGCGGTGAATGAAAAGGACGCGCTCAAGCTTGTGCAGCTACAGCACATCACCTACGACAAGCATGAGTATGCCATGACGGCATACATCGCACCCCCCGATGGCTCAGTCAGGGGTGTTATTACAAACGCCTACTAGAAGGAATCACCACAAGAACTATTTGCGGACTTGATCTCCCGCAACCCACACAAAACTATACTAGACGCTCGACGAATGGCACTCACGCGATCGACTCTCATTACCTTTGGACAAGCCACCGTCCCACGAAAGATTGTTTATGGTGGAGGACTGCATCTGTGCACGCCCTATACACCAAAGGTCGAGACGTGCAGTAACTGCCGGACCACAGGCCACTGCACGGATGTATGCATACAACCTAGGACGCACAGGTGCCCCAGATGTGGCCAATTACACCCGAAGGAGGCAAATCCAACGTGTACTCCAGTCTACATCATCTGCGAAGGCCGACATCTGTCGGGGACCCGGGAGTGTAAGCACCGGCACCTACCTAAAGTAACCAGGCCCAAGTCACCACGTGAACCATGATCACAGAAAGGAGTAGACCACTCACTACGCGGTGCAAGCACCAAACGCTCTGAGCCACATGCCGGCCAACGAAAAGGGCAGTCGAAGAGTTCCGACCAACCTACATGGGCGGACAAGCTGAAGACGCCCAATGGGACCAGACCACCGGCAACCAACACTCCGCCTGCCCCGGACCCCCGTGACCAGGAGCTCCGGGCCCTGCGTGTGGAGGTAAGCCGTCTCACGACCCTTCTAACACAAAGCCCTACTCCCCCCTCACCTCCTTCGCAACAGCCATCCCCAGAACAAGTCACCCCACCCACTGCGCAGTCACCCAACAGCCCCGCCACACACTCCTCACTTCCCCTTAAAAAGAAACGCAGTTCAGACTCAGTCGATGATTATCAGGCTGACCTAAGAAACTTGGAAGCCAAATTTGACGCCAAATTGGTAGCGTTGGAGGCGCGCATCGAAGCTAAATTTTCAACGATAGTCGAGCAGCTGTCTACTCGTTTTGAGCAACAGATGGATGCACTATTCACACGCCTAACCCAAACTCTAGAAACTTGGTTTACGCAATTTGAGACCCGCCTTCAGAGGCTCGAAACTACCAGCTCGTAACATGAGGGGTCTTCTACCCACATCTCACACACACCTGCTCCTTCTATTTCACTTCCACAACAGCAACAACAACCAATCCTAGCTCCACCCACGCTCCAATATGGCGGGTCGTGATACTTCTACCCACCTATCACTAATCCAATGGAACTGCCGCGGCTTTCGGGGCAAGCGCGCACCGCTTCAGCTCTTAATACCTGCCCTCCCTGCCACACCCAAACTTCTTTTGTTACAGGACACGCAACACCAAGCCAAACTTCCAAGTTACCATGCAGTACACTCAGACCCCACTGACACTCCCCGAGTGTCCACACTTATTCATCGCACCCTTACCTACCAAGAACACACAATCACCTCCTCCACTCCGTGGGTCCTCATAGAACTCATCCCCACGAAACTTAACACACCTCCGATTTTTATAGCCAATATCTACCACGCCCCACGACAGGCCATGGCCACTCTCGATGCACTATTGCAGAGAATTCACCGCATCGCGGGCTGAAACCCCCTACTCATAGGCGGCAATTTTAACTCTCAGCATACAGACTGGGGTTATCGGTACACCACAGCACGGGGTCGCAGGCTTTGGACTACCATTCAAGACTTGCGCCTCACTACACATAACAACTTTCTCACACCAACCCGAATCGGCAATAGCGTAACAATGGACACTAGTTCAGACCTCACACTCAGCCGTTCTCTCAAAGATATCTCATGGTCTCGAACACAACACACACTTGGAAGCGACCATTATATTATCGCCATACAAATACCTCACACACCACACAGACCTCGACTCCTCACCCACACTCTGATTCACTGGGACGCTATCCGATCCGCCCGTCGGGAACTCCCCAATACCCCGATACAAGACATTCATCATTGGGTCTCATCTCTCCTATATGATATAACCGCACACAAACAAAAGATTACCACACCACCCAACACCCCTACATTGAACACTCGCTTAGCCCACCTCTGGGAGGCGCACCACAGCATACTGGAGAGATGGAAACGACAGAAACATAACCGAACGTTAAGACGCCGACTGGCTACGCTACAGACACAAATAACTGCGCACGCCGAGGAGTTGTGTCGTTCCAACTGGGGTCAGGTGTGCAACAGCATAGCTGGCAACCTCTGTACCAAGTACGCATGGCACTTCCTACGGCACCTTATCGACATTACACACTCACGCACAACGTCACAACATCACATTACACGCCTACTTCACAAATCCACGCTTTCCCCTGACACCCTTCTGGACCAACTACGCACAACACACACGGCAGCCGGCACCTCCTCCCCTCTCCCGCCCTACACGGGAGCCCCGAATGAAGCCCTGGACAACGACATATCGGAGCAAGAGGTCCGTGCGGCCCTCCAGAACATCCGAACAAGCTCTTCACCGGGGAAAGACGGGATAACTAACTCCATGCTCCGTAATCTGGATGATCAATCGATTCCACAGATTACAGATTACTTTAATAAATGCTGGAATGAAGGCACCTTGCCGCAATCCTGGCGCCATGCCAAGATTGTATTCATCCCTAAACCTAACAAACCCCTTACCATATCAAACCTCCGCCCCATTTCACTCACATCGTGTCTCGGGAAGCTTCTCGAGCACGTTGCTTTAAACAGACTGACTCAACACATGCACGACCACAACCTATACCCGTACAGCATGGTGGGCTTCCGCCCGTGTCTCTGCCCAAGATGCCATGCTTCAACTGACGCACGGCATTCTTGATCCTCTCATCCCCGCTCATACTAAAGCCGTCTTGGCCCTGGACTTAACCAAGGCCTTTAATCGAGTAGAACACCGAGCGATCATGGCGGCTCTCTCCCCCTCAATGTGGGCGTTCGTATGTACGCCTACATACAAGCCTTCCTATCAGGACGCACGGCTGAGGTTCATATGGGCCCCCATGCGTCCCCTCCATATACCCTCAGTGGTGTAGGCACTCCGCAAGGTTCGGTCCTTTCCCCTTTTCTCTTCAATGCCAAGCTCATTCCCTTAGCCCGTGCTCTTCACAATATCCCTCACCTTCACCACACCCTCTATGCAGACGACATCACCCTGTGGACCACCCACGGTAGTGATGGCGACATAGAGGAAACCTTACAAACCGCCGCAAATATTACACAACAACACGCACAAAGCATTGGTCTCTCCTGTTCCCCGGCAAAATCTGAGCTGCTTCTCATACGCCCTTCACCACGTACTTTTCCCATTGCCCCCATCACCGTTACTCTGGACGGGCGCCCTATCCCAGAGGTCGACACAATCCGAATCTTGGGCCTTCACATCCAAAATAATGGCCGTAACACTTTCACTATCCGGAAGCTCAAGTAGGTGACGGATGTGCTCTCACACCTCGTCCGCAGAGTTTCTGGAAAACACTATGGCATGAAGGAACACGATTTGTGTCGTCTCATTCATGCCTTCATACTGAGCCGCTTCCTTTATACAATCCCGTATCTCCGACTTCGACAAGAAAAAATAGCCACCCTGGATGCCATGCTTCGCAAAGCCTACAAGGTGGCCTTACACCTCCCCCCTAACACACAGACCACTAAACTTCTTCAGCTTGGGCTCCATAACACCACACACGAACTCATTGAGGCCCACAGACGAGCGCAATACACTCGTTTAGCTCAGACTTTCACCGGACGCTACATACTTAACACCCTCAATATTCACATACCAGCAGCCGACCCCACACTTCTACCAATCCCCCGACCCATACACACAGAAAATAGTTAAACTTCTCCCAAGAAACACCCACGTTACCTACCATTCGGCCCGCCGCAAGGCCCACGCAAAAGCTCTCCACAAATACTACGGTTCTGAAGAGGACGCCGTATGGGTGGATGCAGCTTGCACGGGCGACGACGCGGCAGTTGCAGTCGTTGATCGCACACTCCAACCCATTGCAACTCTCCACCTTCCTCCTGCATCCACCCCGGAATCCTCGGAAGAAGCGGCGATCGCGCTTGCCCTCGCACACACTGATTCCCGGTACGTCCTTTCCGACTCGAAAACCGTGATCCTAAATTTCGCGCGAGGACGAGTCCACGAGAGCGCTTTCAGAATTCTCAGCTCGCCCACCAAAAACCCGGCCTGCCATGTGGAGCTGATCTGGGTGCCTGCGCACTCTGGAAATCCCGGCAACGAAGCCGCCAATGACCACGCCCGAGGTCTCATCAGCCGGGCGGTGGCGGAATCGGAGTCGGGCTCTTCCAGGAAGCGCATGCATTCGTTCAACGAGATGACCCAGTCATATCGCGCCGAACGCCAGCTATACCCACCACCCCACCAATCCCTCAAAAATTTTCACCAAATATTATGGCGTCGCCTTCAGACCCGCACCCTTCCCTCCCCGTATTTTCTTTCCCGCATTTACCCGGGAGCGTACGCCCCGTCCTGGGCTCAATGCACTCACCCCCACGCTACCCTTACCCACATTCTCAAGGAATGCCCGGCGGACCCTCCCCCGCGGGGCCCGGAGCCACTGACCACATGGGAGGAATGGGAGACCTTGCTGCGCTCGACGGACCCGGCCAAGCAGAAAATCGCCACTGACCGGGCCGCCCACGTCATGGAACTGCATGAACTCATGAACGCATAGCGCAGTGGGGTCGTGCGGGGACCCTGGGACGTAAGTGCCCAAATCCCTTGGTCTAATAAAGTTTTACCTTCTCCTCCTCTGGAAGCCATTCGCACAGCTGAACTCACGCTGAAACCCCAAAAATGCCATTTCGGCTATGAAGAGCTGATTTTTCTGGGACACGTCATTAGTGCGGATTGAGTGCGATCTGATCCAGACAAAACTGCTGCTGTCGCCACGTTCCCTGTTCCATCAGATAAAAGAGCAGTACGCCGTTTCCTCAGCTTGTGCGCATATTATCGCCGATTTATCGTCGACGTTTCAAAGATAGCTGAACCTCTTACACGACTCACCCGAGATGACGTGCCCTTTACTTGGGGCGCAGAACAGGATACAGCGTTCACAGAGCTACGACGGAGAATGCAAACAGAACCTGTTCTTGCCTATTTTGATGAGGACGCTGCTACAGAAATTCATACAGATGCCAGCAACGTCAAGCTTGGCGCTGTCCTTGTACAACGACATGGTGGCGTTGAGCATATGATAGCTTACGCCAGTCTTACTCTTTCTCGAGCTGAGACCAACTATTCTACATCAGAAAAAGAGTGCCTTACAGTCATGTGGGCGACGACCGAATTTCGGCCTTACCTCTATGGTCGTCTCTTCTAAGTGGTGACTGACCACCACTCGCTTTGCTGGCTGGCAAATCTCAGAGATCCATCCGGCTGTTTCGCTCGGTGGAGTTTGCGTTTGCAGGAGCTCGATATTAAGATTGTGCACAGGTCAGGGCGAAAACACAAAGATGCCGACGCGCTTTCTCGAGCCCCTGTGAGGCACGCTGTCAGGGGCTCCGAGGATGAAGATGCCTTTCTCGGAGCAGTTAGCAATTTCGAATTTATGTGAAAACAGCGGGCAGATCATGAATCAAGCCCAACTATTGATTCCCTGGAAGGCCGGAACTCTCAGGTCCCTCAAAAACTTACTCGCGAACTGTCCTCTTTTTGTCTAAGAGGCATTTTTCACAAGAAATATGCCCGTGGTAGCGACAAAGCCTTCCTACTCGTAGTTCCTACCGACATGTGTGATGGGATTTTTCTTGCGTGCCATGACGAGCCCACGTCAGGACATTTGGGCTATTCGCGAATTATCGCCAGAGTATGCCAACAGTAGTACTGGCCGCGACTATAAACTAGTGTACATGGATATGTGAAAGGCTGCCGTGAGTGCCAGTGCCGCAAGACTCCGCCTGTGAGACCTGCGGGCCTGCTCCAGCCGATCGCACAACCACGGACGCTGTTTGACCTCGTGGGAATGGAGCTTCCCGGGCACTTCCGTTTGTCGTCCTCTGGGAACAAATGGATTATAGTTGCGACAGATTATTTTACTCGTTATGCTGAAACAAAAGCGTTACCCCTTGGCACGGCCTCTGAATTCGCGCAGTTCTCCGTGCACCAAATCGTCCTACGTCATGGTGCCCCGTCATGCGTGATTACGGACAGAGTGACGTCGTTTGCAGCACGAATGATGGAGGACATCTTTAAATTGAGCTGCACAAGTCATCGAAAAATGACGGCTTATCACCCGCATTCCAATGGACTGAAAGAGAGGCTTAACAAGACCATAACGGACATGCTGTTAAAGTACGTGGACGTACAACACAAAAACTGGGACGAGATTCTTCCAAACATCACGTTTGCATACAATACGACAACGCAAGAAACAATGCTATTTCCGCCTTTCCGACTTGTTTACGGACGCAGCGTGCGAACCATGATCGATGCTATGCTTCCGTGTGACCAAAGCAATTAACTTGCTCAAGACGCTGAGCAATGCACTCAATACGCCGAAAAAAGCTCGTCAGCTAGCTTGCATAAATACCAGTCACCAACAAGATGCAGACGCATGACGTTACAACCTCCGCCATCGAAACGTCACCAACCACCCTGGGGACCGAGTGTGTGTGGATTCCTGTCCGGCGACCAGACTTATTGCGAAAAACTCCTAAGCGGTTATTTTTGACCATACAAGGTTCTTAGACGTGTCACAGATGTTACCTACGAGGTATTTCCAGACGGCGCAGCGTCTTCTTGTCGACAGCTTCGGCCCGAAACCATACATGTCGTTCGGCTGAAGCCCTACTTCACACAGTAGCCCTTGTGGTTTCACGTGCTACGACATGGCGTGACTGCATTGCTGCTACTGTTCGTGTTCTCCTGTGTTTTAGATGCGGAAGCATCTTATACTCGCGCCTTGTAGTGCGCCGTCCGCGCCGTCTGCACCGCTTCTCGAACATTCGACAGCTGACGCGCGTGCATGCGCCGTCGTGCCGTCGCCCACCATCTGTGCCGCGCGCGCTTCTCCTTCAAGAACATTCGACAGCTGACAGCGCATGCGCCGTCGCGCCGTCGCCATCTGTGCCGCGCGCGCGCTTCTCCTTCGAGAACATTCGACAGCTGACAGCGCATGCGCCGTCGCGCTGTATATATACTCAAGGTCGGCGCTCGCTCGCTCAGTTGCCGCTCGTCCGTTGGTTTGTACGGCGCGTCGACGTCCGAAGTCGCCGTTAAAGAATGCCAACGAATCCAAAAACACAATGATCGACGTCCCTTCGACCAGCGCCGCCCTTTCGCATACGTGCGTACGTGTTCACTCATTTAACACCCCCTCCTACAACCACGTTATCCAATTTAGCCATCGACCCAAGTAAGTCGCAATTTAACACCCCATTTCACAACCACGTTAACCAATTTAGCCATCGACCCAAGTAAGTCGCACTTTAGCACCCCGTTAACCAATTATATGCTCCGCATCCTCCTCAGTGTTCCCCCGAGGGAAGCTGCGGGCAATTTTTTATGCCTTTTCTTTTTGCGCTTGGCGCAAGCGTTGGCGAAACCTCCTCATTTGCGCTGCGAGTACTGGCACTCTCCCTCTTTTGGTTTTCTATATCTGCGTGTGTACGCCTTTATTTTTTTTCTTTACGAGCACCGAGTGGATGCTTTCAAAGGGGGGGGGGGCTATGGCCCCATGGTTTACTTGGGTGAGATCGATGAGTGAAAGAGGACAAAACGATCTATCTGAGCTGCTGCTTGGCTAGTCGACTCAACGAGCCCATTGTATCAAGTTTGGCGTGAGAAACGGGACAATATCAAGTGAAGGCATGGCCATGGGTGTTTTGGCAGACGTCTCGTATCTCGCGGATACTGTTCTAGGCAGACGCTGCTTATTCCCGTCGCTCGCCTAAGCACTTTCATCCTCGTGACTAATGCTTACTCAGGGGATCTCGTCTGGGAAAGGGGGGGGGGGGGTGTTACGCTGAAGCGGCAACGCGTGAAGCGAGGAAGAAGAGATGAGGATCTTCGGTAACGTGAAGGTGGGGGCGTCAAGCTCAGCACAGACGCCGGTGAGTCACTGCGATGATTCCCCCGATGGTTTGGCCTGCTGTCAGAGTCTGAGGGCCAAGGTGTTTCGTCAACGTGCTGATTGCTGCGTCCGTAGAAAGTGAGTGGTCGCCCATAGGACGGTGCTGCCGCGCGACAGCGATCGGGGCAGAATCGGGCGATGTGACCATGAATGCCACAGTGAAAGCATATGGGACGTTGACGGGGTGCACTGAGGTCACCAGAAGAATGAATGGCCCGGCCGGTAAATGCTTGATAACCGGTAGGTAGTCTGCGCGTGTATTCGTCATTCAATAAGTAGTAGGGATGCATAGTTTGGCTTGGCCCTCGAGGAGAAGGCGTATAGTTGTAGGCATCAAGGGAGGTGGCGTCGATAGTCGTAGTGCTTAAGTCGCACGGAGGAAAGGGTTCTCGGACATTAGGTGCCGGCCGAGAAGCCGTCTCGCGTAGGTCGAGCTCTTCGCGCACTACTTGGCGTATCATGGACGCCAGATCCGATGGGGTTGGATCCACGTCGACACTGGCGACATTAGTGACGTTGGGCAGGCGCCTGAACTTGGGTGTAAATCGCCGCGCTTTCAGCGTTTCAAACGTACAGCAGTGCTTGATAACGTCATTTACACGCTCAAAACTTTCTTTTGTGATGATGAACTGGTAAATGTCTTCCACGATCCCTTTTAGAAGAAGACCAACCTTGTGCTCTTCTGTCATCCAGGGGTCCAGCGCCTTGCGCAACTTGAGCACCTGCTTGATATACGTCGTGCAGATTTCCCCGGGGACTTTCGCTCGTTGCATAAGAGTTCGCTCGGCACGTTTCTTCTTTGCTGCTGGATCCCCAAAGCACAACTTGATTTCATCGACGAACTTCTGCCACGTCATCAGGCTTTCTTCTAGCTTTTGAAACCATACAGAGGCAGTTCCTTTCAGAAAGAGTCTCACATTAATGAGCGTAGTGGTGACATCCCAGCTAATAAATCGACACGCCCGTTGGTAGAAGCTGAGCCACGAGTCGACATCTTTTGCAGCTTGTACAGCGAAGAATGGAGGCGGGACTTAGGGCTGCCACGAATGCGGGAAGCAGGTAGCTCGTTGTTATTGTTGCCGTGAGACGCCATCGCAGGTGGCAGACCAGTAAGTCGTCGGCTTCGGCGAAGCTGTGCGTATTACGCCTCAGTGGTCGATGAGTCACCGTTCGTCGGAGGCGCCGTTATTGTACCTCGCACCTCCACCAAAACTGTTATGATGGGGCGTATTTATTTAAGAGCGAATGGCGAAGGGTAGCCGCGCCGACACCGAGCTGTTTCCAAAACAGACCACTTCGTTCTCCTTTTCCTCGCTTCAGACGTTGCCGCTTCAGCGTAACACTATTCATTGTTTTTAAGCATCTGTTCTTTAAATACTTAATGTAAGGTATGAAGGTTAGTTTTGTGTCTAATATTAGGCTCACTGGATTCTGTGCCGACTGGTTGTGCCCTCGCGATCTCCGACGACAGTGCAGCTCTGACCAACTGGGTTGGTCCTACGCCAAATCCTGCCGCCGGTCCCCTACGACGACCACAACGCAGCTCTGACCAACTGGATTAGCCCTACGCCATCTCCTGTCACGAACAAGAGCTCTCTCAAGTGGTTCCACGTCCTCGGACTCCTGTGTTTCATCTTTCCTCTCTCTCTCTCTCTCTGTCTCTCTCTCTATATATATATATATATATTTATATATATATTTATATATATATCGTGAGCTACTGTTGAGGTGACGAAAATTGTTGACGCAGAGAGTTACGGGGCTTACTTTTCTCTTCTTTTCTTTTTAATAATCAATTTAGTGTCGAATATTACACCCAGAAACTTGTGCTCAGACTGTACAGAGAGACGTTGACCAAGCAGGTATATTTCGAGATCGGGATGAGCGCCCCTCTTCCGGCAGAACAAGACGCATGTGCTCTTTTGCGCATTCAGTTTAACACCATTTTGGTCTGCCAATTAAGAAACCTTGTTAAAATCTGACTAACCTGTCTTTCACATATTGACAGGTTGCATGATCTAAAACCAACCTGTATATCATCAAAATATGTGCAGTAAAACATATTGCGAGGAATAGCGAGGCCCAAGGAGGTCATTTTAACTATGAAGAGCGTGCACCTTATTACACTTTTTTGCGACACTCCTGTTTCTTGGAGAAATGTTCGCGACAAAACAGTGCCGAATGAAACACAGAATGTGCGATTGGTTACGTAGCTTTCGATTATGCTCAACATTCTACCCCATGCACCGAAGTGTGAGAGGTCTCTCAGTATGCCAAAGCACCACGTAGTATTATAGGCCTTCTCCATATCGAGGAACACAGAGAGAAAAAATGATTATGAACGAAGGCATTATGAATTTGAGCTTCGATACGGACAAGGTGGTCGGTGGTGGACCTAGCTTCTCGAGAACTACAGTGGTATGGGTCAAAGTGGTCATTAGTCTCAAGGAAGTGCATAAACTGCCTGTTTATCATTTTTTCAAAGACCTTGCAGGAACAGCTGGTTAGTGCTATTGGCCTGTAGCTTGAAACTGAGGACGTGTCCTTGCCTTGCTTTGAAATAGAAATAACTATGGCTTCTTTGCAGGTCGAGGGCACTTCGCCAGCAAACCATACAGACTTATACAGGCAGAGAAGGGCTTTTTGGGTTTCGGTGGGCAGGTGTTTTATCATTTCATTTGACACATGGTCGGAGCCTGGGGCAGACTTGTTGGAGCAGTTTAGTGATGCATGTAGCTCAGCTAAACACAAAGGTGCATTGTATGCCTGGTGGGTTATGGTTTTGCGCCGTAGTTTCTCTCTTTTATTTTGACTCTGTATCGTTGAAACTCTGCGGTATAGTGCGACAAGCTGGAGACCTCCTCGAAATTCGCAGGGATGGAGTTCGCCAGATCATCCAAGCTGTCGCCCTGCATGTTTACAAGGGGGAGTGAATGTGCTTGTTTTCCTGCTACTTTACCAACTACGCTCTAAATTTTAGCTTCGTCTGTATAAGAATTATTGCCTATCAAAAACTTCTGCCAGTTCTCCCGCCTAGCCTGTCGGCGCACTCTTCTACCCTGTGACTTAATCGCTTTGAAACTATCGATATTTTCGGCAGCTGGTGAGTCCCGAAGCGACTTCCAGGCTTTGTTTTGTCTTTTAAGTGCATATCGACACTCACAATTTCAGCAATAGATGCGACGTTTGTGCCAAGTTCCTTTTGTGAGATACACTTTGTTGCACCATCAACTAGAAAAGCTGTAAGGTAGTTTACAGCTGCATCTACGCTTAAGCCACACATATCAGACCCACTCAAGTTGCTAGCTTTCCGGAACTTTTCCCAGTCTGCCTTGTCATTCTGCCGTTTGGGAGCCTGTGGAGGACCTGTGTTATCTATTGTTGTACTCAAAACGAAAGGAAAATCGTAACTTCCGTATGTATTATAAATGACTACCTTGTGGGTAAAGGTAGGATTGTTGGAGAGACAATACTAAGGTCGATCGATGAGTAGGTGTTGTTAGCAAGGCTTATAGTATGTTGGGTCCTTTCAATTTAGGAGACACGCATCAGAAGAAAAATGAACTGTTAAATTAAGTGTCCTCGCGCATCACAGCTCGAGTCATCCCACAGGCCACTATGAGCATTAAAGTCCCCTAGAACGAGATATGGTTCCGGAAGTTCATCACTTATTGACTGGAATTCGCGGCTGTTCAGTTGATGATGTGGAGGTATGTAAATACTGCAAATTCTTACCAGTTTATTGAAAATGACAGCTCAAACAGCTACGGCTTCAAGAGATGTTTGAAGTGGAAAATGTGTGCAGGCTGTTCCTCGACTAACCATTGTGGCAACACCACCGGATGAGGCGACAGAATCATTTCGGTCCTTTCGAAGGATAACGTAGTTGCGCAGAAGCTTGTGTGTTTTGATTTCAAGTGCGTATCTTGCACACACAGCACTTTTGGTGTATGTTTGTGTAAGAGCTCCTGGATATTGTCGAGGTTTCTCAACAGTCCTCTGACGTTTCAATATAGTATTTGTGTCATTTTAATGTTGTGTGATGCTGTGTGTGCACAAGTGTTGCCTTAGTTTACAGGGCCTTTGGGGGACCATATAATTCAGCGTTTTTCTTTTTTGGCGCGCTCCAAAGAGTTGCGCCTATCCTTTGGGGTCCGAGGCACCAGAGGAGTCGTACTTGTAGCCATCACCTCTTGTGAGGTAGTGGATCGTGCCTTCTCGGCAGGCAGGTTCACAGAACTTTCGGACCTAACTGCGCTTGCAGTGGTCCGGGGTTCAGCAGACACGGGGTCTGCTGACCCTGTTTGTCAGGTGGCGGAGCAGTACAGGCTTCTCCAGCCGGAGGCGTTGGTGGCACGATCGCGGCCACACTCTGTGTGACACTCGTGGGTGCAGGAACATGTGGCACGGTGCCCCTGGGCATCACATCTGCAAAGGATGGTTAAGAGGGGTTGTGCAGTGAAAAACGTGTACAGGTTTCTTGGAATGACAGATTGAATTTGACCTTAAGCTCTACTATTTCTTTCTCTTTTTTCCATGCGGGGCATGATCGTGAGTAGACAGGGTGATTTCCTTCACAGTTCGAAGAATGAGTTGCTTCTGAGGTGCAGTCGTCCTATATGTGTTGAATGAATGCACACTTTGCGCAAGTGGCACGGTCTCTGCAACTCTGTGATTCATGCCTGAAATGTTGAAATTTGAAACATCGACGTGGATTGGGGATATATGGTCTTACACGGAGCTTACAGAAGCCGGTTTCAATTGATTTTGGTAAGTCACTAGGTGATGATTATGTGTTTGGTGGGTGTTTTTTGTCTCGTCATATAATAATTCTCTGTACCTTGACCACATTCTGGTCTTGCCAGCCTCCTAATAGTTAATTTTCTGAGAGTTTAAGAAGATCATCATCAGAAATGACGCCGTGGTCAGAGTTCATGGACCTGTATGGGCCCATAGAAACAGGAGTCTCTTCAAACGCTACAAGTTTAGACAGGTTCTCATATTGAGCTTTGTGACGAACCTCCAGTAGGAGATCGCCACTTCCCATCTTTGAGACTTTATAGCCTGTACATATTGCTTCGGTGAGAGTTTTCGACACAAAAAAAGGTGAAATTGCACGTGCTGTGTTCTTTGGAAAGCCGGTTTTGGTGTGTTGAGCATGAATATGTCTTCAGTGCGCCACCTTTTCAGGGAACGATCAGGAAGTGGGGGGGGGGGGGCAAAGCATTTGCCATAAATTGACTATCAAGTTTGGCAGTGGTGCCAGCCGCCCATCACCGAGTCCAACCAGCGGACGTGGCAAGAGATGCGGAGCAAGTCCTGTCGACGCCAGCTGTACAGCGCTGCCATAACCTAATACGGAATAGCCAAGACTGTGTATCCACACAAGGTTCACCCTTGCTGCCAGAAAATTCGGAAGTAAACGGAAGAGATAATGAGACAGGATAGATAAAAAGTGTGAGAAAAAGACGAAGATATAAGGAGGGAGAGACAGGAAAAGGCGACTGCCGATTTTCCCTTGGTGGGTTAGGCCAGGGGTACCGTCTACGTAAAGCCGGGGCCAAAGGGTTGTGTTGCCTTTGCCAGGGGGCCTTAAAGGTCCTATCACATAGCATCCACTCAACCCCCAGGATCCTGTTTTCTCCGGACGCGGCACAGCCGCACACGGCTGGGCGTGGGAGGAAGTCGAAACTTCCCCGTTAGCTCGGGTCCACGGTGTCGCCGCGCACCAAACGCCTACTTGTGCAGACGCCCCTGCGGGGCCGTCAAATTCATTCTAAAGTGCGCTGGCGGTTGGCCAACAACTGCGATTTCAACACCGCAGCAGATACAATGATACAGAGCTAGATTTTGCACGGCCTTCGTGACCCGGATCTGCTTAGGTCATTTATTCAGGTGAAAGTTTTCACAGTCCAAGCAGCATTTGAACACGCCAGGGAAAAGGAGCGCGTCGACCGCACGTTGCAGCAGCTGGCTGCTCTTCAAGTCGACTCGGTTACGCGACGCGAGCGTCAACGCCGCAGCGTTTGCCCTCTTCGACCTTTTCGACGACAGTCTGCTTTTTTTAACTTTTTATTTTCCAACATACCATCACTTGGGATGCTGAGGGCCGGGGTCAAAAAGCCTCTTCACAGGCTTGACTAGGACCGCGACCCCGTACAAAGTGGCAGGGATAGGCGAGTGTACATTATAGTGTAAAATAAATCAGACAACCATGTCGCTCAAATAGATCTGTAAAGGAATGCATAACAGCACTGTAAAGAAATGCATAAATATTTACATATAAACATATATAGACAGAAAATGCAAAAGAAACAGATCGAAAAATAAACCTTTAAAACAATGTACCAACTTTAATTTTGATAATCACATAAAAGATCAATGAGAGTGTACAAATGAAAAAAAGAAATACAATGGCATTACACGGGTAGGACAAAAACGAATTTTTAGCAATAATTTTACAATGTTAGTTGATTCCGATGAAACGGCAATAGAAAGCGCAGCATCTCCTTTCCGTAGTTCGTGCGCGTGTGTGGAAGAAACCACGTGTGATCATTACGAGTGTTATAAAAAAGGGTCCGCCCGTTTATACGAGCAAATGCCCAAAAAGTTATCACTTTTCAGTCCTGCGTAATAGCGTTTCATAAGACTTGTTGGATAACAATCTGGTAGGGTTAATAAGTTCATTTCTTCAAAAAGCGGTGGCGTGTGACTTCCATATGGAACATCTGCAATTGCGCGAACTGCCCTTTTCTGCATGACATGTAATTTGTAAATGTTCTTTAATGTTGTTGGCCTCAAACCAGATGACATTAATTTATGTGCGATAAGAACCACGATTTGTAGATGAGATGTTTAACTTTTTTAGGAAGCAGGAAACGCACCCTAGACAAGATTCCAGTTATTCTGGATTAACTTGAAGACAGCTTTTCAATGTGGGAAATCCATGACATAAGTTCATCAAAGATTACACTTAGACATTTAACACTTGGTGCTATCTGAAGTTCCGAGAGAGAGAGAGAGAGAGAGAGAGAGTAAACATTTAATAATAACAAATGGAAACTGAGCCTTCTTTGGGTGGGGCCCTCAGTCCAGGGCTCCATTGCCTTGCGCGACCCTGCGAGCCCGCTGGACCAGCTGCTGCTGTTCCTGACGGCGTAAGCTGAGCAGTGCAGACTCCCAAGAGGAAGGGGTGGGATTGGGAATGGGAGGCACGCCCTGTGGGGCAGAGCATTCCCACGTGGAGGGGTACACCGTCGGTACGGATCCACAGAAGGGGCAGTAGGAGGGGTAGAGAGTCGGATGAAAGCGATTTAGCATATAAAGGCAAGGAAATGAATTGGTCTGTAGTTGCCGCCAAGCGACAGCATCTGCTCTGTTAAGTGAAGGATGAGGGGGAGGATACGTATAACGGCTCTGTCGATAGTACTGCAGCGTAGCGTTGTAGTTTAGTGGTTCTGTCGATGCGTCGTCTGGATTGGACAGCTCTTCCAATGGAGCCCGGCTGGTCATCTCTCGGGCAACCGCATGAACGCGTTAATTACCATGGAGAGAGGCGTGTCCAGGAGTCCAGACGATGCGCACAGGACGTAATGCGGACGGTGAGACAGAAGAGAGGATATTGTGTGTATGTGCAGCCACAAGTCCTTGAGCGAAAGCACGGCAAGCAGCTTGTGAATCTGTTACAATAGTGACAGGGGAGTCATGTGACAGTGTCGTAGCGTAAACAATTGCCAGAGCGAGAGCTCCCTCTTCTGCCAGACCACTGTCTGTAGTGCGAAGTGTGGCAGACGCCACAAGGGCGTCTGTGTCATCTGTCACGGCTAAACACATGGCTGACTTCTCTGGGTAGCGTGCTGCATCAGTGTAAAGTACTTGTAAGTCTGATGTACCATCACCAAAGACGCGTGTCATAGCCTGAACTCGGGAACGTCGACGACCGGCGTGGCGGGAGGGATTCATATTGCGTGGAATCGGAGGCACTTTGATGAGTGCGCGGACAGTAGGAGCAAGTTTATATCGCGGTACTTGTGCGGGTTTTTGAGGAATCGGGTAGCCAAGACGAGACAGGATGGCGCAGCCCTGACGGGTCTGCCTGAGCCGTTGGAGCTGACTATTGTGCTGGGCCTCGATGAGTTCGGTTATGGTGTTGTGGACTCCTAGTTGAAGGAGGCGTTGTGTAGATGCGTGTGGAGGCAAGCCGATAGCCGCCTTCACAGCTGTCCGTAGAAGGATGTCCATCTTTTTTATTTGAGCTAGAGTGAGATTGTGAAAGGGAAGATGATAGGTGAGCCGACTAACTATGAGTGCTTGTACTAAGCGGAGGACATCTTTCTCACAGAGGCCTCTCCTGCGATTGGTGATGCGTTGGATCATGTGTGTAATTTGAGTTATCTGCTGAGCCAGAAGGTGTGTAGTGTACGAGGCCTTGCCGTCAGACTGAAGGTAGAGGCCTAAAATGCGAATTCGTGGTACCATAGGGGTAGGATGGCCATCAAAAAACAGCGAAATGTCAGGAAAATCAGCGGTTTTGCGGCGCCGCTTGTATACTAATAACAACTCCGACTTATCCACTGAGCACGTAAAGCTGCCGGCAGCAGCATAGTCTTGTACCACAGACACAGCTTCCTGTAGGGCGTCCTGAATGGTTCCGTCTGATCCTTTGGTCGCCCAAATTGTAATGTCATCTGCATAGATGGCATGCTGGATGTTGGGAACCTGTTGTAATAGGGAAGGGAGTTTAGCCATAGCCACGTTGAACAAAGTGGGCGAGAGAACCGAGCCCTGTGGTGTTCCTCTGCCTGCGAGACGAATGACGTTCGAACGGAGGTCTCCAATCCCAATAGTGGCCGTGCGGTCAGAAAGAAAGGACCTGACGTAATTGTAGATACGTGAGCCACACTGAGATGAAGCGAGATTGTCAAGAATAAGGTCGTGGGAGACGTTGTAAAAAGCACCTTTCAAATCCAGGGCCAGAATAGCTCGGACCTGGTTTGAAGTGGGGCTATCCAACACGTCCTCCTTAAGCTGTAACAATACGTCCTGTGTAGAGATACCAGGACGGTAGCCAAATAGTGTATCAGGAAAAAAGTGATTCTCTTCGAGAAATGGTTGTAGTCGAGAGAGAACAACGCGTTCAAAGAGTTTAGCTACACATGAAGTTAAGGATATAGGGCGAAAATTCTGGGGGGATAGCGGCTTGCCAGGCTTTGGAATAAGTATGATTTCTGCGTGTCGGCACTCCTGTGGTAGCGTGCCCTTTTTCCAATGTTCGTTGTAAAAAGCGGTTAAATATTCGATGGACTGGTCATCTAAATTACGCAGAAGTGTGTACGTAATCCCGTCTGTATCGGGTGCTGTGTTGCGCTTAATGCTTTGCAAAGCTGCCCTAACCTCTGCTTCTGTAATGTCCTCATCTAGAGGCGTATCGTGTACGTGTGGATAATCACGGTAGGCGGGACGGGGGCCCGTGGATACATAGTGTTGCTTTAAGGTGTGCAGCAGAGTGTTATCGTCGAGCCCTGATTTGTGGAGAATGGTGCGGATTGCGTTAGCAGTGTGTGATTTTGTCTGCGTGGGATTTAAAAGAGCACGGAGTATACGCCACTTTCGAGGTGTACTTAGTGAGCCGTTGAGTCGATCACAGAAGTTATGCCAATTGTTGCTAGTGAGGATGTTCGCATAGTCCTGTGCCTCAGTAGCTAGTTTGGCGATTCGGAGACGAAGTTTTCGGTTATGTTTCTGTCGCCGCCACCGCCGTGTCAAGCCTCTGTGGGCATCCCAGAGATGTAGCAGATGCCGGTTCACATCCGGCGTTTCTGTCGTCGCAGCGATGAGTTTTGTAGCTCTTTGAAAATCGGAGTGAAGTTTTAATATCCAAGCCTCTAGGGAAGGATAGTCCTGATGAGTAGTTGTACGATTACGCCTAAATGCATCCCAATTCGTTAGTTTTATGATGCGCTCTGGGGCACGCGTGGCTGCTACTTGGAGCTCTGTAGTTAGTATATGGTGATCACTGCCTAGATTCACCATGAGGTTGCACCATGATATGTGGGGCTTAACATCCCAAAACCACCATTTGATTATGAGAGACGCCGCAGTGGAGGGCTCCGGAAATTTCGACCACCTGGGGTTCTTTACGTGCACCCAAATCTGAGCACACGGGCCTACAACATTTCCGCCTCCATCGGAAATGCAGCCGCCGCAGCCGGGATTCTAACCCGCGACCTGCGGGTCAGCAGCCGAGTACCTTAGCCACTAGACCACCGCGGCGGGGCATGAGGTTGCACCAGGAATGGTGACTAACGCCCTTGACTATCGTGAGGTCGGTGCATGTGTCCCTGCTCACACTATTACCTAGGCGAGTGGGTTGATCAGGTTCTGTCAGCAGGGTCATGCGATGAATCGCGAGAACCTGTGCGAGTCGTCGGCCTTTAGGCGTTACTGTTGCGTAGCCCCAAGCCGGATGGGGGGCATTGAAATCTCCTACAATAACTATTTGTTTACCCAACTTGCAGATTTGTGCAAATAGATTACCGAAGTCATCGTTCCTGGATTTAGGTGCACTGTAAACGTTAAGCACGTACAGGCTGCTACTGGAACGAGAGCACGGGACTAATTCGAGAAGTACGTGTGAGATGGAGGTGCTTTGAAGGGTGTGTTCTATGACAGTGATCTAGTGACATGCTTAGAAACTAATGTAGCTGTGCGATGTGGTGTATTGTTCGTTACGTCCGTGTATGTGGTGTAACCCGGAAGCGTAGGGGTACATTGTACTTCTTGTAACGCTATGACATCGGGAATAATCTGCTGCGTCACAATGAATTGCATTAGAGCTCCGCGTTTCCTACGATACCCCCTGCAATTCCACTGCCACACACGTAGGAGTTGAGGGGTGTCACGCGTTGACCTACGGTTTCTCGCCATGATCATGCAATAGCGGGTCCTCGGTAGTACACGGAGGCATTTCGGACTGTGCTAAATCTTGGTGGAGGGTGGTGGGAAGCGGGACTGCAGCAGCTGCGGCTGTTGGGACGGTTTTTCGGGACGGTGATAAGAAACGGGAGGGGCGTATGTAAGGATGCGGTCGCTGTGTTTCACGTGTCGGAGACGTGGTGCGTTTTGGTGCAGATGTTGAAATATCAAGTTGGCCAAGTGCAGCCGATATCTGCTGTTTAACATCCGTTACAATCTGCTGGATAGCAGTTTGCAGGGCCTGCTGGATCAATTGTTGGAGTGGAGCTGTTAGTTCAGTCATAATGCTATCCTTCATTTTCTGCATTTCTACCTGCATAATAGCTGCGAATTCGTTCCTTAAAGAAGTAGCCATTTCGTTCAACGCCTCTCGTGTGCAATAGTCGGATCGTGCCGTAGTTGACGACATGTCAGGGTGAAGCTGAGTGTCTACTGACATGGGTTGTGGTAGTCTAGGTGGCGTTGGTTGTGGTGTTTTTTCCTGCGTTGATGTTTGTGTGAGGGAGTGGGACTGGTGTGGAGAGGGAGGGAGAGGAGGGAACTGCCCTGCCCAGCTTACCGTTTGTGCTTTCTTGTGGGAACCGCTTTGCTGGCCATGATGATGCGTTGTCCCGTCCGTGTGCCAGCCTTGAGATCCCGGCTGGCCAGCGAAACCACTCCGCGATGACGAGTTTCCTCGCTTGGGCCCCGACTTATCCCTGGAATGGCTCATTCGCCTGGCTGCACTCCCGGACGCAGTGCTCTGCCATCCGGGGCTGGGAAATGGTGACTGGGCCTTCTTGGTGGGAGTAGCTGACCGGGGTGGTTTGCGTCGGTCGACAGGTGGCAAAAACCGCTTTGGGCATGGTTTGGCAGCCGTCGGGTGGTCGCCACCACAAAGCATGCAAGAAGGGCGGCACTCGTGGTTGTTGGGTGATAGTGAATCCCCGCACACTCGACATTTCGGTGTGTCAGGAGGCTGTGGGCACACATCCTCGCGCTGTCCAGTTTTGTTGCACTTTCTACAGTGGGGAATAGTCCGTTTGTAGAGGTAGCAGCGGAGAGCCTGTCCGTACGCGTTCACGAAGAAAGGGACTCGCTTGCCACAAAATGTGAGCACCATTGCTCCGGAGTTGCCGAGGCGTCTGCACGTAAGGACCTCGTAGCCCGGTACTTCAACTTCTGTCAGGAATTCGTCTGGTGTGATTTCATGGCCTATTCCGTTGACCACCCCTTTGCACGAATTATCAGGCGCAATACCATAAGAGGTTATGTCGTACGTTGCTGCGTGCACTGTAATTTTGGTGATTTGTCCAAGTGCCATGGCGATGTGTTCAGATGAGGTGCTTATTGTTAGCACATTTTGATTTTCGTCAACTCGAAGCTTGATATCAGGCTTCTCACTGCGTGTATTTGCGGCATGAACTACGGCGAGAAGTAATGTCTTGGGGCTAACCTTGCTGAGATTTAATGCACCATGGGGAGGGATTGCTAGCTTGTAGTCCTCGGCAGGGAGTGGTGGGAGCCTTGGTAGACGTGTCTTAGGCCGGCTCTGGCGTAGAGCGGGCTCAGACGGCGTGCTGGGCAGCTGTTGAGTCGGTACGGTATGGGGTTGCAGCTGTCGGCGTTTGTTCGCTCTCTTGGTAACAGTGATCCATGGATTTGCGTTGTGCTCATCGCTCACCAGCGTATCGACGTCTTGACTGGTCTGCGTATCCATCATGTGGTCCGTGGAGCGAGAGGGCAATGAGTTCTTCTCGTCGGCTGCGACGCTCCCAGAGACGCTCGCCATCCGCGGTAGAGCGGGGCGGCGTTCTGTCCAAGCCGCGTCTCCGGCTTGTTAGGGTTAGCGAGGTGGACCTCTTCAAGAACTTTCGAAAGCGTTAAAACGTTTAAAAGCGCACTCACAGGTTGAAGTCCGGTATAGGATTGACAGTGGTGATGCTAGGAACAAGTTCCTATCGTTGCAACAGGTCGCCAGGAAGAAATTCTTCTTGAAATTGAACCTGAGCCGGCGCCGATGTGATTCGCGTCCGTCGCATGCTCTCGCTCCGTGACGCGCCAAGTTCCGAGGTGCCGAGCATTAACGAGGGCATGCAAAGGTGGTGGTTTATTTCTAGGCCTTAAGTGAACAGCTCTCGTTTTTGAAGAGTTTAATTTTAAAAAATTATTGCATGTCCAGGATGCCAGCTTTAATAATACCTGGTTTGCGTCATTGATGAAATCTTTATAGTGTTCAGCAGTGAGAAGTAAGGTTGTGTGATCTGCTTATATAACATACTTTACAGATGCGTTAATGTTTACAATATCATTAATATATACGCAAAATAAAAGGGGTCCCAGGATACTGCCTTGGGGGACACCGGCTGAAATTGCTTGTAAATTGGAGGTGTGATCGTTAATGACCACCATCTGCTGACGATACTTTAAGTAACATTCAATTAATTTCATAAAGACACATTGGAAGCCGTAGTGATTGCATTTATGTAAAAGTGTGACATAATTTATAGTATCGAACGCCTTTGAGTAATCTATAAAGATACCTAGTGTGTGTAGTTGATGTTCAAAAGCATCTAATATGAATTCCTTCTGTGCTAGGAGAGCATGCTCAATTGTGCGGCCTTTCATGCATCCAAATTGTGATGAAGAGAAGATATGGTGTTTATCTAAAAAGGAAATGACACGTTTGTGAATCACTCTTTTTAAACCTTTTGATATTACTGGTAGTATAGATATAGACCGGCAGTTGTTAAGCGAGTTCTTATCCCATGCCTTGTACAACACGATTACTTTCGCCACTTGCAGTTTCCGTGGAAAGATTCCAGTTGAAAGTACCAAGTTGAAGATATGTTCTGATAATTCAGCAATGAGGTCTAGCCCGTGTTTAATGGGTCTAATCTGAATATCATATACGTCACAACATGTGCTGTTCCTTACAGACCAGAAAACGTGGGCAATTTCGCTGGCTACTGTCGGCGCCAAAAACGCTCTCAGGAGCACTGTCTGATGAATATGTAGTATAATCTGGCTTGTGCGCTTTTTTTTGTTAAGGGCACCAAATAGTCTTCGAACACGTAGCTAAATCAGCATTTAGAATAGTGCCACTGTTCACCACAAGCTCAGTGGGCCGAAAGTTGTTACCTTTACGGCCAAGGAACTCATTCAGTCTTGACCTAGCTAGCTCCGATTTGTTTATTACTTCATTGCTGAAGGTGCTGTTTAGATACTTTCGCTTTTCGTGGCGCAGCATACTGTTAACTTTGTTTCTTTGGTCTTTGAAACGTTTTAGGGTCTCTTCATTCTTATTTTTCAAAAAGTGTTCGAATAGTTTATTTTTACGTTTTATTTCCTTGATGCAATATTTAGTAACCCAAGGTTCCTTAGCTCTGCGCGCAGGCCTCTTTTCTTTGTACGGAAAGCATTGCTTATAAATTTTTGTTGGTTTTTCATGGAAACCGTTGTAGGCATGACCAGGTTCCTGTTCAGAAATAACGTCTGACCAATCAGTCAACGATATCTGTCTGCGAAATGCAGATAATGTGTGCTCGTTATCATTTTGACGAGCTATTAATTGTTTTTGTTGTGACTGAGAGTGACACGCTGTTTCGTTTGTAACCATAAATATGGGAAGATGGTCACTAATGGGTGCATTCAGTACGCCAGATAAAGAGTTTGTAGCTTCTATTTTAGTAATGAACACGTCGAGTAATGTAGCGTTACATTGTTCAATATGAGTCGGAGTGGTGATAACGTTAGCAAAGCCATTAGATTCAATTATGTGACACAGCTCAAACTGCGACTGTGATGATTTAGCAAGGTCGATATTTAAATCACCTGCAAGGACTAGCTTACAACCAGTGCCATCAGCCCAACCTAAATATGAATCTAAGAATTCTAGGAAACTTGTCTTATTGCCAGTGGGAGGGCGATATAAGACACCAATAATAGAATGGTCATTTTGTACAGTCAGAACTTCATAATCATCAGTGATGCGGGAAAACTCTTGAATCAAATAACATTTTATGGAATTAAAGCCATCAACAACACCCCACCACCCATTTTTCTGGCACGGTTCAAAAATAAGTTGTATTGCCAGGTATTATCAAAACTTCCGTTTCATTTCGGTACCATGTCTCAGTTATCATAAGATATTCAGGTTCAAAACAGACAGTTGTCAAGAAAGCGCTTATTTTATCTACCTTATTACGTGCCGATTGTGCATTAAAATGAATGAAATTTCTGCTATTTTTACACATCAAGAATGATGCGCCTAATTTATCTTGCGACACATAATCGTTCAATGCAATGTTAGTTTGATAACCACAGTTCGTTTGATAACTAGTGACTATTCCGTAATAAGACAGGTGCTGAATGTTGGCGATAATGTGGACTCTGCTATCCTCAGTTTTTCGTGCCTTGATACGACCATTGTCAACCCATACAAATTTCCAGTGTTTTTCCCTTTTCAGGGAGAGCGCTGGAGCGAACAGTCTCTTGTTCGCAGGTGTCAGATGGTCATTTATGTATACGTTTGCACTTTCTGACTGAGAAAAGCCGTCTGTCTGGGTTGTTAGGCGAGCCTTGCGTGCTTTACTTATAAATTCGTTTTTCTTGTTCCGGGAACAGAATATAGCTATCATGTTTGTGTCCTTTTTAGCAGGCACACGGTGAATTGCATCAATATCAGCGGGGCTTACAGGACATCCGATTACATCGCCCATTTTTTGAGGAATGGTGGTGCAGTCTTCACCTTTCTGAGAAGGCACACCCTTTATCTCGATGTTGTTTATTCGTGAACGCTGTTCTATGTCGGTTATTTTAGCAGTCAGGTGATTATTAAGTTTCTGATCAAACCTGCTTTGCCATCGGTGGTGGTGAAAACTCAATTATTTATTTACAGGAAATTTCCTGCGCAGAAGCTCCGAGTAATCGGAGATGTCTAGCTTTTTTTTTGAGGAGGGGGGGTCGTTTAGGGCTTTGCTTGCAGCAGCCACTCTGCGGGCCTGGTCGATCAGACTCTACTGGTCTTCCAGGTTCTCGCTGGCCAGCAGCTCCCCTCATCGTTTCGCTGTTCGATTTTGTATTGGGCTTAGTGCCGTAATGGCCTGACAATTTCAAGTGACGTGGTACAGAGTGGCTTTAGCTGAAAAACATGGTCAGAGAGGAGAGTATGCCGAGAGGTGCATTTCACTCAGGATCTGCAAATTTGAAAACGTGCCGGTTTGAATTGTCCTCCAGCTGACCGATTCCTCTTTATTCAGTGTTTGGTGTAGTCGGAAATGAGCTTTACTAAATTCTCTGCTGTAACAATTTAGGATGGCCGAATAGTCGCAAGGGACGGGAACGAGTTCCTCAGGGGCGGGTTGAAAGGTGCTCGGCTCGCATACCCTTGAGCTACCTTATCTGCTGCCTCTTCTCTCCAGTCCCATGTGACCCGGAGTCCATAAAATCCGGTACCGAATTCCCAGTGGGTGTGTATTGGAATTCTCGCCAGTGTCTGTGGCGCTCAAAATGACGTTGAGAGCGGGTTGGCTGATGCGCTCTTGTAAGTAGTTGCGGCAAGCTGCTTGAGAGTCCGTGAGAACTGCCAGTGACCGTTGTTGTCTGTAGCCGAAGGCGAGAGTGAGCACGATGGCAGTTTATTCCGCCTCAGTGATGTTGTGGCACCACATGGAAGCGCTGGTACGTTCTGTGAGTGTGTGGTCTACTACTGTGGCTACTGACTTATTTGCATGGCCGTAGTTGGCGGCGTCAACATAGTACGAAGTGTTCTTGTGCGCATAAGTTAGCTCGAGGGCGTCAACTCTGGCTCCCGCCGGCCCCGATATTGTCGAGGATTCGTATTGCGGGGAATGGGAGTGACCTTATAAGTTGCACGAAGTTGGTCTGGATTGGGCTTGCAACGAGCTGCGTCGTGAAACTGGCTGTGTAGCCAAGGCGTAGGAGCATGTCACAGGCTGTAGGTGTTTGCGTGAGCCGCTGCAGTTGTGTGGCGAGTTGTGCTTCACAAAGTTCTGAATAGGTGTTGTGTACACCCAATGCGAGGAGCTTGCTAGAAGGAGTGCCTGGTGGTAGCTTGAGTGCCACTTTCTAGGCCTTGCGGAGCATTGCATCTACTTGGTCTTCTTCGCTTTTGGTTAGGCATTGGTAGGGCAAACTCTATGTCACCCTACTGACCACGAGGCTACGTATGAGTGTCAGGGTGTCCTACTCGCGCGTGTCATGGCGACGAGTGGCTACCCGATACAGCATTCGGGCCACTTGCAGTGTAGTGGTGCGGAGGAAGGAAAGTGTGTGATTCAAATCGAAAGCTCTTTCCCTTTGCAGCAGCAGTTACGGCTCTACGTATCGGCATCTATTCTAAAGGTTTTTCAACGCTTCCGCAGGCTTTTGGACGATTCCGAAGAAATCAAGTGTGCTGTTGGACGACGGTTGCCAAGGATTCGGTGGTCCTGTGCTACCGACCATTTCAGCTTTTCGACGCCTGCTTCACCACCTGACTGAGCCATCTGTGTTCGTGCATTCTACACGAATATCAGCGTCGGCTATCCTTGGTGGATAAGGGATCATCTGCGTTGATCTATTGCGCTGATCACCTGCTCGTGTTCCGGCATAAAGTGGAGGCCCGTCTCACCCAGCGTCACTTTGCAGCAGCAGTTACTACTCTACGTATCGGCATCTATTCTAAAGGTTTTTCAACGCTTCCGCAGGTCAGTGGCCTTCTTGTTGTTTTGGGCATTGTGCGTTGCCGTGACTGCTGCTGTGAGTGATTTAGTTCTGCAATTACTACCGCACTGTACAACCTTGCTCATTGTTTTGATTGCCTACAAACATGCCCTCAAATGTCGAGTTGGTGAAGCGCATTGAACAGCTTGAGGCCTGGACTGAGAATAAACTGGGAGAAATAGCCTCTAAACTAATTGAAGAATGCAAACCCAAACTTCTGGCACTAATACCAGAGACGTCAAAGTTGAAGGCTGAAGTACAGAGCCTCGTGTCAGGCGTCAGTGGTCTCCATGCGCTTGTTGAGGAGCTACGATCCGAGAACGCCACGTTAGTTGCCTCTAATAAGTCTCTAAAGAAACAAAATGAAACTTTAACCAACCGTGTGTCAGAACTGGAACAATACTCCAGACTTAACAACGTAGAACTAAAGGGAATTCCGCGCTCTCAAGGGGAAGATTGCACAGCCATAGTAAATGCTGTGGCTACTAAAATCAACTGCACTATTCTTGATTCTGACATCGACGTCATTCATCGCGTCCCCACTAAGAATGACTGAAAAAAAAACATTATCGCGCGCTTCTGTTCTCACGATAAGAAGCAAGAATTTTTAAGCAAGGCTCGCAAGGCCAAACTGCACACGAATGATCTCGGATTCCCAGGCCCTCATCATTATCCTCTGTATGTAAATGACCATCTCACCGTAGAAAACAAAAGGTTGTTCGCGAAAGCTCTTTCCCTCAAGAGAGTGAAGGGTTGGGCGTTCCTTTGGACGGATAATTGCCATATTAAGGCGAGGCAATCAAACGAAAGTAGGGTGCATCGGATTCGCACTGAAGCTGACCTTTCTATCTTTCGATAGATCTGGTCACTTATCTATCTAGAAAACACTGCGCGTCATCATGTCGTCTTATTTTAGTATCAATAACTTAAGTTCCTTCTTGAATAACTCTGCCATATCAGGAATTCACATTAACGCGCGTAATCTAAGAAAAAATCATGATGAAATAAACGCTCTTTTACATTCTTTCAAAAGTTCCTTTTCCCTCGTCTGCATCTCGGAAACATGGCTTACACTAGAGGATCAAAACGTATTTGGCTTACAAGGTTACTTGTCAGAATACTGCAATGGCACATCAAGTAGCCATGGTGGCCCACCCATCTTTATTTCACCTACTTTGCCCTATAAACGCAGATTTGACCTTCGTATTGTCGTTTATAGCTGCGAATCTGTTTGGATAGAACTAGACAAGCCTTCATTCACTGGTAAACTTATCATTGGAACTATCTATCGGTCGCCTTCATCGTCAATTTCTGAGTTCTTTTCAAGTCTCTATGCTGTCCTTGAAACATTATCATGTGAACGTAAAAATGTTGTTATTGTGGGTGACTTCAACATTGATTTACTTGAAGATACTTCCAATCGCATTGAATATGCAAATTGTTACCAAGGTTTTGGTTACGAGTCCTTAATCACACTTCCAACTAGATGCATTCCTGGCCGCAGTAGCACACTCATTGACCATGTTCTGTCTAACTTTCTTTCACCTGAACACAGTGGTGTTCTTAAAGTAAATATTACTGACCATTACCCTGTTTTCTTCCCATGTAAAAACTTCAAGCATAATCGCGATTTAAGATTTTCTAAATCAATTCTAAACAAAGAAGAATATGTGAACCGCGTAACAAATGTCGACTGGTCTTTCATTGAAACATGCACTGATGCCAACTTAGCTTTTGATTTTCTTTCGTCTCACATATGCAAATGCATTCATGATAGCGTCACGGTAGTAAAATGTAAAAGAATATACTCAGCACCCCCTAATCCCTGGATAACGAACAGTCTATTGACATGCATGCGTAAAAAAGAAAACCTCTACAACTAAGTCAAACGCCGTCTTTTCATTATGAATCTAAAACATCGTTACACCCTCTATTCTAATACTCTCAATAGACTCTTAAAAGCAGCTAGAAAAAGTTATTACGAAGAAAAAATGGCGCGTGCTGGCAACAACTCTAAAGAACAATGGAAAATTATTAACTCCTTCCTAAACAAGAACACGTCCGAATTAACTATCACTGAGCTTCAAATTGCTGACCGTGTCTTAGATCAGCCAATTGACATTGCGAATGAATTCAACTCATTTTACTGTAAACAAGCTTCTAGTACACCCCCATCGTCCAATAAATCTCAGGTCCGCTCTTCACAATCTTTCTACCTCATCCCAACAGACCCTAATGAAATTATCAGTATTATTCATAATCTTAAAGTAACCTCTCCTGGACTGGACGGAATTCACTCGTCCTACATTAAGCTAATTGCCAATCATATTGCCGTCCCTCTATCCCGCATTATCAATCTAATATTCAAGACAGGTACATTCCCATCACAACTAAAACAGGCCAAAATAATACCAGTGTTCAAAAAAGGCGAGAGAACTTTCATATCTAATTATTGCCCCATAGCTATCCTATCATCTTTTAGTAATATAATATAAAAGTGTATTGAGAAACGTATAACTAATTACATGTCTAAGTTTTCCATTTTAACTCCTAGTTAGTTTGGTTTTCGACCTGCTTTCTCGACTAATCTTGCATTGTTAACTTTCACTGATAAGATTAAAAAAGCTATTGATTCTGGTGAATTAGCTGGAGCATTGTTCATTGACCTAACCAAAACTTTCGACTCACTTAATCACAGCATCTTGGAAACCAAACTCACGGCCACTGGTATTGTTGGACCTGCCCTTACACTCATTAAAAGTTACCTCTGTAATAGACAGCAGGCTGTTTATGTTCGCTCTATTTTATCAGATTTTCTTACTACTAATCAGGGTGTTCCTCAAGGGTCCGTCCTTGGCCCGCTTTTATTTTTAAGTTACATGAATGACCTTCCCCTTTCAGTTACTAACTCTCTGCCTTTTCTTTATGCCGATGACACTACAATACTAGCCACTGATATATCAATTGACTCTTTAACGCTAAAATTACAAAAACATGTAAATAAAATCTTAAGCTTGTGTCTCACGAATTACCTCAGTATTAACCCCAAGAAAACTAAGTTCGTGATATTCCACTCAGCTAACAAAGTTCTTCCCTCCCAAATTTCTATTAAACTAAATGGCTCACTCATTAACCCTGACAATGAATGCTCTTTCTTAGGAATCGTTCTCGACAGCAATTTAAAATACTCTAATCATGTTATTCATTTGCGCAAAAAACTAGCATTTGGTGTCAGGATTATAATCAGAGCACGTTACTACTTTAACATTTCAACTCTAATCAAGTTATATTATGCTTTTATTCACAGCCATATTGATTATTGCAGCAACACTTGGGGAAATACATACCTCACCCACTTATCTCCCATTCAGCACATTCAAAACCAGACTAATGACTTTCAGTTCATATTGTTCTAGTGCATCATCATTACTTCGTAACTTCGAAATACTTTCTACTGTTAGTTTATTTAAATATCACCTCATTTTTATGCTGTTCAAGTCATTGCACCATCTTGTCCCATCAAGCATCTTTTATCCTAATGCTTTGTCTAACTTAAGCCATACTAGATTCGCTTCAAATGGAAATTTTCTACTACCTACTATCCGCACTAATTTTGGTCGCCACACTGCATATTTCTCAGCATTATCATTATGGAATTCATTGCCATCTGACATCAAGCAATGCTCGACTATTGGCACATTTAAAAAACAATTGTACTCGTACTTGCTAAACTACTAGATGTTTTTATCTTGTTATATTGTTTATTCCACTCTTCTTTTTACTTGTTTCTTAGTTAGTGTTGGTTTTCTCAATTTACTCATCTCTCTGTTTTCACTGTTACTGCTAATTGAGTAAATTTTGTAATCCCATTTTGAACAGGAGGTCCCCCTGCAGCCTTGTGCTTTCGGGCCTCCTCCTGTATATATACTTTGTATACTGTTCCTTTTTCTGTACTAATAACTGAAATAAACTGAAACTGAAACTGAAATGGTGGCTCGACTGTGTGCAAATGCCTAATATTCGAAGGGTGGATTTTTCAAGGATTTGTTTGCCAGCAAGGACGACCTGGAGGTGGGAGCCTTGGTCGTTTTGCGCCGATGGTGGGAGCTTGTGTCGATAAATTCATAGAAGCTCAGATTTTTCTGTTGCACAGGCCAAGCCTTGTGTCTGTGCGTATTGTTCGACGCGTGTGGCTGCCTCCTGCAGGTTATATTCTTTTTCTCCAAGGGACCCCCGCGTGGCCCAGACGGTGATATCGTCCGCATACATTGCGTGAGGGATGCCATTGATGTGGTGGAGTTATGTACCAGGCCAACCATAGCTACATTAAAGAGTATCAAGGAAATCACTGAGCCCTACGTGGTGCCCTTGTTCGGAACCCTGATAACATGTGATCGGATAGAGCCGAGACCGACTGTAGTGGTGTGGTCCGACAAAAAGGTTTGAACATAACTGTAGACGCGCTGCCCGCAGTGAACAGCCACGAGGCCCTCAGGGGTGGCCTGGTGGCTAATGTTATCAAATAAACCCTTAATGTCTAAAGCCAAGATAATGTTTTCTCCATGCTGGGGGGTGTTATAAATGACCTATTTTAATTGTAGCAGTACACACTGCATTGAAAAATGTGCCCAGAACCCGTAAATTGAGTGCGGGAAAAGGTCATTGTTTTCGAGATAATCTTGCAGGCAGTTAGTGATGATGCGCCCCAAAAGATTAACAACGCAGGAAGGGAGAGATATCTGTTGGAGGTTGTCGATCTGAAGTTTTTTGCCCAGCTTCGGTATCATTATGATGTCCGCGTGCTCCCAATCAGGGGGATGTGTGCCACGTTGCCAATGGTCATTGAAAAACGCCGTGATTTTCTGTATGGCGCTGTCGTTGAGGTTCCTTATAAGGGAGTACGTGATTCCGTCTGCCCCAGCAGCTGTGTTGCCGTTGCTGCTTCGAATGGCTGCATAAACTTCGTCCGCCGTTATTGGTTAGTCTAGAGTGTCGTTGACACGTCCACGATACGCAGCCTGAGATGAGGTCGGGTGGAAATCACCAAAGAATTTGCGCTGCACTTGATCCAGGAGCTTATCGTCTGTACCCCCCATTGCCTGTATGAGGCGCATGACTGACTTATTCGTCTCATTTTTCGTTCGATTGGGGTCCGTCAAAGCAAGCAAAATGTGCCACGTGTGGGCTGTGCCCAATGAGCCTCGAAGAGAGTCCAGTTGAGTCGCGCCAGTTGAGTCGCGCCAGTTGGGCCCAGTTGAGTCGCGCCAGTTCTTTAGCGTCTTGTATGCCTGAGTGGTGAGTACTGCGATTCTTAACTTGAGGCGTCGGTTATGTTTTTGCGTGCTCCATCTGCTGATGAGATTCCTTCGGGCTTCCCACAAATGTAGCAGATGGCCGTCCACTTCCGGCAGTGCAGGTGTTCTGTTAATGGTGGTGGTCCAAAGTTCTCGAATTTCTTGGAAGTTGGGCGAACCAGTCGGTGAGACTGTCGAGTGAATGTTCACTCTCACGACGAAAGGTGCCCAAGTTTGTGATGCGTGTTTGTCCAATAAACCAACGCACTGCGATCTCTGTTACCTTTGTGCAGAGAATGAAGTGTTCGCTGCCCAAGAATTTGTGCAGGTTGTCCGAGTTATAGTTTGCACTGCCACGGGTGAAGGTGAGATTGGGGCAAGTGTCCCTGCACACACTGTTGCCGATCCGAGTAGGGAACGCGGGATACGTAAGCAATTCGAGTTGAAATTTTTCAGTGGCAGCCGCAAGCAGTTTGCCTATGACATCCGAATGGTTGTAACCCCAGCGTTAGTCGAGAGCGTTGAAGTCCCAGAGCAGTAAGAGTTCCTTTCCCTGGGCTAGTATGCAGGCACCTTGGACGCGGGCATGTAAATCAGTGGATTTTTGCTTTGGGGTGCTATATACATTCACAATGATGACAAATCGCTTTCCTCCTTCCTTTTTTCACCTGAGAATCGGCTTCACAATCACAAGTTCTATGTTGGTGCCTAGGATGTTGTCTAAGTCAACTTCGGCTAGTGCTTTGTCAATCAGAATTGCCACTCTGCCTCCTGTCTGACTATTAAAAGACTCATAACCTTAAAATGTAGGCTACGTTCAATACTCCTGAAGCACTAGCATCTGACCGAGCATCTGACCGAGCAAGATGTGTAATAATGTACTGTCGGAAAAGGCTCCGCTTTCTGCAAAAGCTGCGGCACTTCTATTGTCGCATTTCTAAATGCTCGTCAATGGGCGCTGCCCATGGTTCATTCGTTGTGTGGAAAGGCGTGGGTATCGGAATCTCGGCTTACGACACCGATGTTGGAGTGTGGGTGATGACGCTGAGTGTTGATGCAGGGGTAGCGAGGATTTCGTATGCATGCGAGTTCTAGTCTATGGTAACCTTGATCTATCGTGGCATGCGAGCTACGAGTGGCCTTCTCCCTGCGTATATTTTCGCTTGTTTCAGCAATTTGGGCGTCGAGACTTGTCTCGAGAGAGTCGAGGCGTTCTCCGAAGTGACAATTGCTGTGCGAGCATTGAGAGCACAGCAATTGCTCTTTTTCCAGAACTGCTAGTACGAAAAACCGTTAGTCTTGAAGGAAGTGACAGCTGCACTATTAACGGCTACAACAAAGTGCACAAGCAGCCGTTGCGCACTCTGACCACTGTCGCCCATTTAGGAAGTATAGATAGACAGCCTAAACATCTGTGATGGCATACCACCAGCCGAGAGAGTGCCCACAACCGTTACTGTTTATCATAAAAATTGCACAGTGTTTACAAAGTGGCCCACTTGCATTCTCCGCCTGTGGGTACGGAAACCATTGCGATCCTGTAAAGGTGGTGAAAACCAGAATAAAAGATTCGCAACCTCTCAAAGACGTTTGCGCGTGCGGCTGCTGCAAAAAAAAGGAACAAAATGAGGAGATCTTGGCTCTTAGGCGACAGATTTCTACTGTTTCGAATGAGGGAATAGAAAGGGCCCTGGCTGAGCTTCCTCCTTTGCTAAGGCTGTCATTAATGGCATCACTGAAGTAACGAGTGCTAGGTAATAACCAAGCAAAAGTTTGTGAGAGGGATGGGCAATATTTTGGCGATCTTTCTCACGAGAGATGGATGAGAACTGTGCTCTCTAATTACTCTCACGAGAGAATTCTCTTCCGACAAAGATGGCTAAGAGTTCAAAAAAAGAGACTATGAGCAAACTGAATTTCAAAAGTGTTTTCATGATAGCACAGTGTCCATTTGGTTGGTAAATTTTAAATGCCGAGGAACACCGGAAAGGACTTGAAAGATGCCCAGCTGATTAGGAAAATAAACTGCGCTTAAGACGAGACACCAGAATAGAAGAACCACCGCGGACTAACAACTCATCCTCTGGACTTCTATGCCTGTGTCTCGTTTTTAGAACAGTTCATTTTTCTAATCATGTCTTACTAGTGTCCAAGAGAAGCTTCTTCGGCCCAGCCGAATCCGCCTGCCTGAACCCAGCGTTCAGGAGACGGTCAAAAAATAAATAAGTAAAAGAATGGCAAATCCCACGTACAGTGGGAATCGATGATAGGCGAAGCATAAATGAGGAAGGCTTATATGTCAGTTTAAAATCAGAACAACGTTACGAGGCAGACGTAAATTATGCCGTACATGACTTTCATGTCATAATTATTATGTTTGGACGTGTCAGTTACCTTCATCATCTATTCACACCACGTGATACCAAATTTGGTATATGTGGAGCTAGTGAAACGGCCACGAATGTGCTATGAGCGTAGCATGTAGTCCAGTTTTACATGACGCGCATGTCATATTTATCATGTTTGAATGTGTCCTTTACATTCGTCATTCATTCACGTCACGTAATACGAAATTCGGTATATGGGTAACTAGTGAAACGGCCGCGAGCGCACTATGAGCGTAACATGTGGTCGTGTTTTACATGACACGCATATCATGATTATCATGTTCGGACGTGTCATTGAACGTCGCCGCCTAGTGACGTCATGCAATACCAATTTTGTATATGTGAAGCTAGAGAAACGACCGCGAGCGCATTGTGAGGGTGGCAAGTGGTCGTAATGTTACATGCCACGCGTCTCATGATTATCATGTTTGTACCAGTCACATACCTTCATCGTTCATTCCAGTCCCGTAATACCAAACTTGGAATATGTGATGCTTGCGAAACGGCGGGGAAGGCATGAGGAAAGGCGCAATATACTGCGACGTAACGTTGACGAGCGCACGCTGGGCGCAGCGACGCTACTCTAGCAAAACGCGAACACTCTATAGTATGATGCCAGACGCGACCAGCGTCTGTCGGCGCAGCCCGGCTGCAACCGATGCAAAATGCGACATGCTGCATTTCGCACCAACCACGTTACAAAGAATTCACCGAGTCTGCCGAGTTTCGTGACAAAGGGACGCCAGGCGTGCTGAAACGCGCATGCGTCAAAGCAACGCAGTGCGGCGCGTGCCAGCGAGTATATACAACACCGCCTAGATAAGAACTCATTTAGGTGGTGTTGGTATATACCAGGCAGATCGACGCCTGGCGGGGCATCGCCAGCATGACGCCACAAAATGAACGCTGTAGCACACGCACATTGGGTCACATCTAAGTGTATTGGTGCATTGAGTTTGGCGTGTAGTCATGCTTTTTCATGACATGCACCTCGTAATTATTATGTTTGCACCAGTCACATACCTTCGTCATCCATTCACGTGACGAAATACCAAATTTCGCATATATGAATCTAGCGAAACGGCCCCGAGTGCATCATGACTGTGGTATTAATTGATGTTGTTACATGACACGCATGTCATGATTATCATGTTTGAACATGTCATTTAGATATGTCGACCGTTCGCGTCACGTAATACTGAATTTAGTACATGTGAAGCTAGCGAGACGGCCACGAACGCATCATGAGCGTAGCATGTAGCCATGTTGTTGCATGACACACATCAAATGATTATCATGCTTGCACCAGTCACATCCTTCTGTCATCTATTCACGTCCCTTAATACCAAACTTGGTGCATGTGAAGCTAGCGAAATGGCTGTGGGGGCATCATGAGTGTGGCTTGTAGTCATAATGTTACATGACACGCATCTTTTGATTATCATCTTTGTACCAGTCCTATACCTTCGTCATCCATTTGCATCACGTAACGCCGAAATCGGTATATGTGAATCTAGTGAAACGGCTGCGAGCGCATCATGAGCGTGGCGTGTAGTCATGACTCATGACTTGCATGGCATGCATGTCATGATTTCCACGTTAGGGTCTGTCGCTTTTGTTAGCCATGCAATCATGTCATACCATTCCATTTTTGTAACATGTCATGTGAACGAGACCACCGCAAGAGCAGCAAGACCAAGAAATGTAAATCATGACATTCATGACATACATGTCATGATTTTCTTGTGATGTCTAGTCATTTATGTTTGTCACAAACGAGTGCGCCAAAAAAGCGTGCGCCACCGAATTCTAGCGACAGTAACGATACCAAGCGCATTGTCAACAATAAAGAAGAAAACAAGCATCCAAAGACTCCCCGGGCGCGCCATCTCTCCCCCCTCGGAAGCGTAGTTTCGCCGAGCGACCTCCTCACATCGGCGGCCGAGCAAGCCCTGGAAGGTTCTTGAGGGAAAGGGGCGTGGTCATGCAGAGTTGCGTCACGTGTCGCGGACAGCGCTCAAAACGTCTCGCTCTTTCCCCAGCCTTGGCTGTGCATAGCGCAGACGAAATGATGAGAATTTTCTGGAATCTAGCGTGGAAGGTATTTAAGCGAGCAGCGGAGAAGGGAGATCAGGAGAATAAGAAAGTTTGCGCCCGTGTGCGTAGGCAGAAGATGAAAGTTTTGCGCAAGTGTACGTAGGGTCAATCCGCCGTATCGTATCGGCGAAGTTTTTGTCCTTAGTGACAAAGCAGGTGATGAAGATGGTTTCCAACTGAAGGGTGTAGGCTGGTGCTACCAGCAGAAGAATTGTGTGAGACTACCACCAGAGAGCGGAGACATGTCCTGCAATCCCAACGCGTGGGAAGCCGACGTGTTACCGGAGAAGAAGTTTGGTGCTTGGAGAGAGGCCAATTGAAGACGCGAGGTTTCCTGGAAGAGAAACTTCGGGGGCAGTGGATCAAGAACAGCGCTGGACTTTGAGTGAGTGGTTCTAGGAAGAGTATCATTCAGACTTTGTTTCAAGGACTTTGGACTGAATAAGTTTTCGAGCTCTTTAGTCTTCAAGTGTCTTGGCCGTTCGATGTGTGTTTGAAGTTTTGAAGTTTGAAGTTTATTCATCATTGAAGCATACATCTTTATTTATGGTTTAATGGGAAGTGGGGGGGGGCGAAAAGGCAACTAAATGCCTGACGATGCGCCAATCCCCGCCCAGACCAGAATAGTGCACAATTATGAGACTGACGCGCTGCCTACTGCGCTACCGATAGTGCACAACACTCAGTATATCTTTAGAGCATGAACAAAAATTCAATACAGTGAGAGAAAAAAAATAGAGAAAAGAAGATACAGCGAAAATAAAGAGAGCAGTGAAGAAGAAGAGATAAGAATTTCCAAGACACTTATACGTGCACTTTTTACACATACCAAAGAAACCTTTAATAATACAGTCGTAGTTTTGACCAGGTATTAACAAGTGACAGATCGCGAAGTGAATAGGACCGTAGCTGGCTTGCACAAATTTAAGGCGCATTACATTTCCTTGACAGTACACGAGATGCGCAATCGTATACAGAAGAAGAAGATGTGATTGCATTGTAGCACATATTGTTGTTTGTGTCCGTTGTTTTGAGTGTGGCTGATTGTACTGTGTAGTACGCTGTTTCATTGATGACATATCGTATTCACTTATTGTCGAATGTACATATTTGTATATAGTTTGATCTGCCATAATTGATACTATAATTTTATTTTGCTTATCAACTCCCGTCTCTGACTTGTTCTTTGGGCCACAGCCGGCGTCCGCTGGCACGCCAAATAGGACCACTTCTAAATTGTCCGTGCTTTCGTGGTGTAGTTCGGGGGGCCGATACTTCGGCCCTTGGAATTAGCCTGGTGATTGCCTCCCTAATTAACGAGACCTGTGACAATGTTCTTCATACAGTCATGTTATGCCATACCAAGCTTGATATCGATACTATTGTACAAACGGCAAGGAGAGCTAAAAGTCATGGATAGATAGATAGATAGATAGATAGATAGATAGATAGATACGCTCAATGTCGCCGAAGTTCGTTAAGAAATGCTTCGCATTTAAAATAAATAAAATATAGGTTCCCCGATTAGGAAAGGTTCCTAAGTTTTGTGGTGATTATGTACCAAATATTTCACAAATTTTGATTTTTAAGTAGTTGAGTTTACTGCGCAGGTGTCGATGGCGAATCTTTGCTCTTACGACTGGCTGGAGCTGCGACGACAACGCGGATCATTCACGCTGCAGCAGACGACGTGCGCGGCTTGAAGCAAGATGGCACAACAGCGCCACTAGTTCTCGCGTCAACCACCGCGGTTACATCGGAGAGCGTGCACTTACGGGGAGCTGCGATTATATATATCAAAACGTTTATTTAGAGAAAAAAAACGAGGAAAAAAAAGATGTGGGGAGCATGTGGGTGGGGCCCCTATTCCAGGGCTCCACTGGCTTTAGCGGCCCGCTGCGCCTGGTCGAGGAGCGCTAGTTGCACCCCCAGATCATCGCTGGCCAACAAAGTCTCTCACTGCGCCCTTGCGGAAATTTTGCCGGCTATTTGCGGCGAGTTAATTTCGGTTGGCCTTTTCCGACACTTCCACGTTATGTGGGCGAGAGTGGGCCTGCCTCCGCACCACGGAAAACTATCGCTGTACATCGCAGGGTGAATGGCATGCTTCAATGAAAGATTTGGATATGTGTTTGTTTGTATACGGCTTCAGCCATAAGAATTCCGGCGGGGTAAAGCTGTGTGTAGTACACTGTACATTCGTCGCTCAAGCCGTTGGTTTTCAAGGGTATGTCACGGTAAAAAGGGGTTGTCGTCGGAGTGATAGGCCACTCGGTCGGTTAAAGCACGAGCTGCGCCGTCCACTCTCTCACTGCCATTGAGTCCTGCGTGACCCGGGCACCAGGTGATAGCATGGTCCGGCGTTAGGTCCGGTCCTAATAGGCGAATGGTGTTATGTGGTAGTCTGCCCGTGAGAAAAAGTCTACATGCGACCATGGAATCGGTGAGAACAAGGGACGATCGTCTCAGAATATCCTTAGCCTTAATAGCAACCGCGATAGCTAAAGCCTCAGCGTTATTCGCGGACGCGGCTCGTGCCGTGGCGCAAGTGAAAAGGCCTTGACCCGGGGCCCCTCCTACGACTGCGAGTGCGTACTTGTTCGTGCCGCATAGGGCGATATCTGTGTACACCGTGTCCGGATTGTTCCCGAATTGCCGCTGTCACTCGCGAGCTCGTGCACTCCTACGCCCTTTGTGATATCGGGGCTCATGTTTTTTTGGGATAGGGGATACTAGAATATTTTCACGTAGCTGTTTAGCCATGGAATCCAGTTCCCCTCCTGCATACTGAGGACGAGCTGGGTAGCCTACACGGCGTAGCAATTTTCTCCCATAGTGGTTAAGTGAAGCATTTGCCGTTGAGAAATGAGCACAGCTGCGCGTAACTCCTCATAATGATGGTGTATACCGAGGGCTTCGAGACGTTCGGTGGACGTTCCAAATGGTAGGCCGAGAGCCGCCTTGTACGATGTTCGTATCAACGCATCTAGGGCCTTTAAATTGGTGTTATTGATCTCCTGGAAAGGAAGACCATATGTTAGCTGACTGAGGACAAAAGCCTGAACCAGCCGGAGCGTCTCAGTTTCCTTGAAACTTTTCGGTGATAGGTGGTTCTATAAATCATACGGCAGATTTGCTTCACCGTTGTTTCGAGGGTTTTTATTGTGTGGTTTACTCTCTTGTTGCTTTGTAGCCACAGTCGAAGGACTCGCATTTTCTGTACCTTTTATCTTGAGGCCTCCTAGAAATAGGTTGACCGGCTCGTGAATCCGGCAGCCACTGCCTCGGATTCTAATAAATTCACATTTATCGGTAGCACATTTCATTCCTCTCTGATAAGCGAAGTCATCAACAGTGGTCACTGCGTCTTGTAGGATTTGCTCTTTTTGTCCCAAAGAGCCACTGTTGGCCCATAGTGTAATATCATCCGCATAGAACGCGTACCCTAGCCCTGAACGCTGTCTAGTCTTCTTGCTAAGCGTCTCATGCCGATGTTGAAGAGTAGAGGCGATAGTATCGCCCCTTGTTGTGTGCCTTTATTGGGCATAGGAAAAGGATCTGAGCGTGTATTGCCTAGGCCTATTGTAGCAGTGCGAGAGGTTAGCAAAGAGCGAAAGTAGTCATATATCTTTTGCCCACAACCGATGTCATTTAGCTCAGATAAGATGAGCTCTTGGGACATAGTGCCAAATGCGCTTTTCAAATCGAGAGCTACGACGAGATGTTCTGCATCAACCGTGGTATTGCAGAGTACCTTTTCCTGAAGTAGAAGGAAGACGTCCTGCGTTGACAAATGTTGGCGAAATCCAAACATGCTTGTTGAAAAAAAGTTCCGATCTTCAATGTAAGTCGTGAGACGTGTGCGAATCACCTTTGGAATAATTTGATAAAACAGGATGTTAATGATAATGGTCTGAGATTTTGTAGGTCGGGTGTTTTTCCTGGCTTCTGAATAAGAATAATTTTGGCTTCCTTCCAATGTTGAGGAACCACGCCTTTCTCCCATACATGTTCATTAAAATACCGAGTAAATTGTTCCAGGTGTTCATCGCTCAAATTCCGAATCATCGCGTTTGTTAGCTGGTCAGGTCCGGGGGCAGTATTGCCCTTTGCTGCTTGCGCGGCCGCGCATAGTTCTGCCTTGGTGATCGGTGCGTCGAGCACTGCGTTTTCCTGGCCTTGGTATGCTAAAGTGCACGGGGGAGCTGGGAACGCGCCTATATACTTGTCTCGGAGCTTAGCGAGGAGGGCGTCATCTGTACCTGGGAATTCTTCAGCGAGCTTCATAAGAGTTCGGTTTGCTGCCGTTTTGGTTTTACCAGGTTCCATTATGCAGCGAAGTATTGCCTATGTCTTGGAGGTGTGTAAGGTTCCTCGGAGTGAGTCACAAAAATTCGCCCAGCTCGCCGTTTCCAACTGCCGCGCGTACGCGTTTGCCCGCTCAGATATGTCAGCAATTCTATGGCGCAATTTTCTATTGAGTCGCTGTTGTTTCCATCGCTTGGCCCACCCTCTCCTGGATTCCCACATATGTATCACATGGCTAACGACTACCGGGGTTTTTGCTGTGAGCGCAACCCGCTTAGAAGTTAATTTTTGAGCCTCTCGTATGTGCGTTGCCCAATATTTTGCGCTATCTGGTAAAATTTGGACAGTGGGACTTTACGATAATTTACCAGAATTAGACTGCCGAATTTTAGGGGAGGCAATGACACGCTCAAAATATACTGGTCACTGCCAAGATTCTCTTCTAAGTTGCTCCAGAACACCTCGTCAACAATATTTACCAATGCAAGATAAGGGAATGTGTCTGCGCTGGCGCTGTTACCCAATCTTGTCGGGTGTTGTGGGAGTAGTAGAAGTTGGAGCCCATGCCCATCAACAACTCGTTCGAGTTTCCGGCCTTTCGGGGTATCTTTTCGGTACCCCTAGGTAGTGTGAGGGGCATTAAAGTCTCCGAGAAGCAGTAGTCGATCCTGGATGCTGGAAATACTCTTGGCATACCGAATGAGTGCGTCAAAATCGGCCCTCTTTTTTTAGGGGAGCTATACACGTTCGTAATTATGACCTTGGCTTTGCTACGCTTGTGCAGTAGTATACTTATGATTTGGTGGTTAATGCTGCTAGATACCAGATAATCTATACTAGTCGCAATTTTCTTAAGAACCAACGTGGAGACTTTAGGGTAGTCTGGATTTGATATCGTGTAGTAGCCACTCAATTTGACTGGCTCATTGCCAACCTCTTGTAGACAAATGACATCAGGTTTGACTGGCGCCGTATTAAGAAATTGTTCTAGAGCGGCCGCACGTTTGTGGAAGGTGCACTAATTCTATTGCCGAATTTCGAGATATTTGGCGTGCACTCGTCTTTTACTCGTCATGCATAGTGCTATCGCTGTCCGAGGTTGGGAGTTGCTCCGGACGGCGGATAGACGGAGCACCCGGGCTGCTTTTAGGCCGTTTAAGAACAGCGGCCCTTATGCTGGCAATAGATTCATCGACATAACTTTTTAGGTTCTGAAATTCGGCAAACATTTGCTGCTGAAAGCTTTGCATGCTTTGCAGTTGCTGCCTTACTTGTTTTCATGTACCTTCCATAAAATCAGACTAGATCGTAACCTGGCCAGATGTGCCGGTTACTTTAGGAAGTGTTTTTTGGCTCGATTCCATACCACGGTCAGCTTTGAGGGAGGCCAACTCTCGTTATTTGCTGCCAAGCTCTCACGGAGGAGTTTTTTCGCGCTAATAATTTTTTGATATTCTGAATTAGCCGTTATAAGGGCAGCGGGAGAAGCAACTCGTGCATACCTCACCTCGCCATGTTGAGGCGCTTGCTTGATCGCCGAGCCTGGAGCCCCGGATTTAGGTGACTTGTGTGAATGAAATTGGGGTGGGGTCTTGTGAGTAGAGTCTTTCCGGGTCCGGCATCTCGATCTAGATCTGTGTCTAGAACGAAACCTTGGGCGAGTCTCTGGTGACACCGGACAGTGGTCCAGGGCAGATTGTTCATCATCAGAACTGAACCAGCGGGGGCATTGAGGTGGCTTTGATGATGTGTCGTTCAGAGTAGGCTAGGTGCACACTAACCCTTGAAGTTCTTTTCTACGGAGACTTGAGTCGTTTTCTGCAACTTCGGTCGCCTGTCAAATGACCCTCGTCACAAGCTGCATCCTTCGGAGAGCACTCATGTCTGGTTACAGGGTCCCGTTGTTCACAAACGTGACACACTTGAGTGTCCGGCTGGGGGCAAATGTCCGAACGGTGACCAACCTGATGGCACACTTTGCATACCTGGGCGGTAACCTTGTAGGGGTAGCGAGGAAGTTCTCCGCCATTGTAGTAGACGTCTGTGAGGTGTAATCCCTCCAAAAATGTTATAACGGCCGTCTTGGTGTTTTTAAACATCCGTGCTTGCAGAATTTCGACACCTTGGGTGTGTATGCGGAGATTGGCTTTTAGCGCTTCAGGTGTCGTGTGGGGGTCTAAGCCGTGAATGACACCCTTAGTTGTCCCTTCGCTTGTCGCTACGTGGGCATTGACTGAGTGTGGCCGGCCGTTGTTGATCTTTAGGGTGGTAATACGCCTCACGTGGTCCGCCACTGTCTGGTGCGGCGTTGAAACAATGACGATGTTGAAACCTCGCTTGATTCTGAGCAAAAATTGCTCACCAGATATTTGTCCGCTGCAAGCTTCTATCACGGCGTCTGCCAGTAGTGGACTAGTCAGGGTCTTGGCAGGTAGCCCTTGGTGTGGTCGCGCCACTATCTTGAAGTCGTCTTTGGGCAAGGGAGGTAGCCACCTTTGGGCACGCCTTTATTTAGATATTCCGGTTGCTTCAGCAGTTAGTAATTGTTGCTGGTACGAGGTCGTCGAAAAATTCATGGACTTGGCCTTCTTTTTTTTCGCAAGAGCCTTCTTCTGCCCCAGAGTGAGCACGGTTTGCCAGGCTCCATCCACTTGGTTTTGGTCGTCAGTCTCGGCGTTCTGATCGTTGGTTTCATTTGGCGTTGAGAGGCTCTTAGCTGTAGGGTCTTGAAAATCCATATTACCAAGCTCTTGGGATCGCGTGACCGTCATCCGCGAGGGTCCGGGACGCGCAATAGCGTCTGAGAGTTCATTCGCGAGAGTCATCGTGTACGCCCGCAACGCACTTGGTAGCGTTCCTGCAGCCGCCTACATGGTGGCGATGGCGTTGTTGAGTTCGTACGATTGGCAGATGCGTGTAGGCTTCTAAAATAAAAAGTTCCGGTCACTTACAGCCGTAGATGGTGTCAGTCGATGCGGAACAACTTCAAAAAGCCATTGAAATAGTCGAAATTGGCCGCACACATAAATTTCTACAATGGAGCTGGAAAATTCCCGGAGCACTTGCGGACATGGCTTTTCTTGTTGGTGTCACCTAGCGTCCATCAGAGCTGCGAAACTGACCTGGTGGTAGCAACACTGGCTTCGACGCCGGCCGCGTCTGCCTGTGCAGTAGGGGCGCTCGCAGTCCCGGCGTTTACGTGGCTGGACGGAGTGCTTGCAGGACCGGCTAGTTGCATCAATTCCACTAGGGCTTTGTCGAACTTTTTAGATGCGGAAGCATCTTATACTCGCGCCTTGTAGTGCGCCGTCCGCGCCGTCCGCACCGCTTCTCGAACATTCGAAAGCTGACGCGCACGCATGCGCCGTCGCGCCGTCGCCCACCATCTAGGCCGCGCGCGCTTCTCCTTCGAGAACATTCGACAGCTGACAGCGCATGCGCCGTCGCGCCGTCGCCATCTGTGCCGCGCGCGCGCTTCTCCTTCGAGAACATTCGACAGCTGACAGCGCATGCGCCGTCGCGCTGTATATATACTCAAGGTCGGCGCTCGCTCGCTCAGTTGCCGCTCGTCCGTTGGTTTGTACGGCGCGTCGACGTCCGAAGTCGCCGTGAAATGAATGCCAACGAATCCACAAACAGAATGATCGACGTCCCTAAGCCATCTTCCTCAAAGTTCGTCGCAATAAATAAAACACCGCCCTTTCGCATACGTGCCATACGTGTTCACTCATTTAACACCCCATTTCACAACCACGTTAACCAATTTAGCCATCGACCCAAGTAAGTCGCAATTTAACACCGGTTAACCAATTTCCGCATCCTCCTCAGTGTTCCCCCGAGGGAAGCTGCGGGCAATTTTTCTGGCGTTGACTCTGAGGATGGGAAATCACCAGTTTCCAGTTGGCGTCGCTGTCGCTTGCTGGTCCCAGCGATGCAGACGATATGTGACGGTGTACGGCAGCTTCATCTCCGCTTGCCCAGGTGAGCTCGTCGAGGTCGAGAGAGTCCGTGTTAACCAGGTTGCCGTTGGGGCTGAATGCAGGTTGCAAGCATCGGGTAGTAGTGACGTCAGCAGTTCGCTAGTGCTAGCGTCTGTATTGTTGTGGAAGGGGTGACGCCGTCAGGCCAAGTCAACCGTACTCGCACAGGCAAGCTGGGTCGATGCTTAGGCCTAGCAGCCCAGCGCTAGCATGGGTTCTTCTGAAGGCGATAGAGAAAAATGGAGATGCTCTACAGCCTCGGGAAGGGTGTGCGGTACCCGGGAAAATTAAAACTTCATGATCCGACACAGCACCAGCAATGGCAATAAAGTAATCCAATCAACGAGAGCAGACGAATGGTGGAGCGAGTGCTATGCACGTCCGCTCACTGCGGCGTCTTTCTGGCGAGGCTTACCATCGGTGCTTCTGAGTCCCATGGAAATCTTGCCAATTTTACCGGGTCATACTCCGAGTCCACGTACTATGACGATTCCGGCCCAGACTGAGAGCGTGCTCGTTTGTGCGGCAACTGTTGGCGTCCCAGCTGGCCGTGCTCCCGATGTGCCTGCTCCTACCGTGTTGCCGGCAGTTGAGCGTACCATGGTTCCACCTGCTTCTATTGGGAGTGCTGTTGCGAGGATGGCTGTTCCGGTCGGGTCTGCTGATGCTGACCATACTTTACCTGCAGCAGCTGTCCATCCTTCGGTTGTGCCTGCTGCTGACGTCTTGCCTGCTGCTGCTTCTGCCCCGGCTGTTTGTCTTTTGGCTCGTGGTGGACTCCGGGGTGCTGTATTTGTTGTCGATCCGCCGGAGGTGCATCCGCCAAGAGTACCAGCCTAGATCCAAGAAGCGGTCCATGTTCTCTGTGCTGCGGAGGTGCATCAGCCAAGCGCACTAGCCGAGATACAAGAAGCGGTCCCTGTTCTCTGTGCTGCGGAGGTGCTACCACCGGTCGCGTCTGCGCCGGCCGGGCCAGTTTCTGTTCTGTGCATGGCGCCTGCATCGGTGGCGCCAAGCCGTGTGCCGCCTGAGCTTCAAGCATATTTGTTCCGGCCCCCACTGGGCTGGAAGTGTACTGGAAAGAGAGCACATGGGCAATTTTTTTGCACTACCGCAGTGCTCTAGGCTGCGACAGTGCCTGTCGTGAAAATGGCATCACTATAGGTGTGGATGCCATAGACTCGAGCACGACAGTGACTATGCAGACATTCTCTCTCCGGAGGGGGGGGGGCGATATGATTGTGAGGTTGTGATTTGGCAATGTGCCTTGTTGTAGCATTGTTGGTCTGCATGCTACACATTTTTAAAATTTATCATTAGTTGTGCCACGTGCAGTGTGTGCTTTTGTTGAGCATTATTCTTTCTCAAGTGTGTCTTACCTTTGCATTTTAAAGCGGACAACATTCTGTTTGTCGTGATTTACCGACCACCTACTGGCAACATGTCTAATTTCTTGAATTCACTGAAAAACTTTTAGAGCAGGCTTCTTTTCACAAATACAAAGTTCTTGGTGACGGCTTCAACATTAACACGCTCGATGATGGCACTTCGACCCGTGCAACTGTTAACCTTATGGATTCACTCGGTTTCTGTAGCGTTATCAAAATGCCTACTCGAGTGACGGCATCTTGTCAATCGGCTCATGATAATTTTATAGTTAGCGCTGGTACACATATTTATACAGCCGGGACCATCAGCAATGATATCAGCGACCATTGCCCAATATACCTAGTATGCTCATTTTATGTTAATGAAAAATGCTTGCCTGATACCACGTTCAGTTATAGATGTCATGTTGCATATTTTCCTTGGCCAAGAAGAATATGCAACATTTTCGCGTACTTGCACTGCGAACAGACTGGTCCTCTTTATACAACAAAAAAGATGCTAGTGAGGCATACGGCGAATTCCTGTCATTTTCCACTCATCTTTACAATTTATCTTGTCCACTCAAAAAAGGCAAAGTAAAAAAAAACGTAATAGAAAGCCTTGGATGCAGCCTCATCGCGTTAAGATTTTAAGTAAGAAAAATGGGATATTTAATCGATTTTTACACACGCGTGAAGAAAGCGATCTCGTTGCATTTAAGAAGTTACAAAATGCAATAGAAAAAGAACTGCGAAAGGCTAAAGCCCAATATTATGAAACCCTTTTTGCTTCGGTACAGAGGTAAAATCCAGAAAAAACGTGGAAAATTATCAACGATGCCATAAGACAAAAAATGTGAAACAGACATTTCCACGAAGTCACCCTTAACAATGAAAAGGTGACAGGCGTCACTTTAACTGAACGCTTCATTAATCACTTCGTGAACATTACGACGTCATCGGATGGCGCGGTCACTGGCACAGCTGTTAACAAATGCACGCATAGCATTTTTTTCGAGCCGAGTGATGAGACTGATATTTCTCGTAATTTTTGGACCTAAAACCAACAATGTTGTTGATGCAGATGGCATTCAAATCAGACCAATAAAATTTGTAAATGACGTCATCGCAATCCACTTTCACTATGTGTAATCTTGTTCTAGGAACTGAACATTTTACAAGTGCTATGAAGAAAGCCGGAGTTTCAGTGATCTTTAAAGGCGGTAATCGAAATGACTTAGGGAACTATATGCCCATTTCTATTCTGTCCACCTTCTCTAAAGGTGTAGAGAAGGAGATCTCCGCTAGAATCACTGACTTTTTTCAAAGAATAGCATTCTGTCTGATTGTCAGCACGGATACCGCCCAGGCAGGTCAACAGAGACGGCATTGTTATGTCAAAAGGAGCTAATAATTGATAACATTGATGCACAAAAACTAACTTTATTTATATATATAGACTATAGCAAAGCATTCAATCGCTCAAATCATGACATTTTAATCAGAAAGCTAGAAAGCTATGGTATTAGGGGCGTGGTGAACTTGTTGTTTCGATCATATCTCTCCGGTCGGACTGAGTGCGTTGCTATTGAAAATTTCTGCTCTTCGAATCGCGAAATTAAATCGGGAGTACCGCAGAGTAGTGTATTGGGACCGACCTTATTTAATGTCTATGTACATGACATTGCTGAAATTGTTAGTGATGCATCCAGTGTGCTGTACGCTGACGATACAAGTTTCTTTGTCTCTGGCCATGAACTTGATTATCTGTGGCAGAAATCTTGCAATATTCTTTCTAATCTGTTGGCGTGGTCAAGTAATGATGGTCTAACAATTAACAGCTCAAAATCGAAGGTCATATTATTCAAGGCGAGATGCAGCCAATCTTGTTTCAATAAAGAATTAATCTTGGACGGTACCCCCATTGAAATTTTGAGGAAATACAAAGTATTAGGCGTTACGTTTTCAGAACACATATATTGGACCGATCACGTTGACCTAATCTAAAAATCGTTGTCATCTGCCGCTGGTGTGCTGTCTCGCTGTCGGCATTTTTTTTCCTGAGAAGGTAAAGTTGCAAATATATTACGCCTTGTTTTAATCTCATCTTCACTATTGTGCACTTGTTGGGGCCACCACAATGAAAGCTAATATTCGTACACTTCTTCAACTTCAAAAACGCGCGCTTCGACAAATAGCCAATATACCCTATTTTTATACCAGCGCGCTACTTTTTCAAAAACATAATATAATACGTGCAACAAATCTTTAGGAATACCGACTGTTATATTAATTTTGTTTCGGCTCCAACAATATCAAGTCCTTCTTAAAACATACGTCACGACTCGAATACACAAAAAAAGTGACTCGCGCACTCCTAGCCAAGACAGGTGGTGAGTACTATTCAGACGCACAAATTATCCAGTTACTTCGACATAGCCCACCTTCGTTGTTAAATAAAGTGGGAGGGGAAAGATTTAATCCAAGTACTTTGACTCATAAACAAATTAGAGAATACTTTTGTAAATCGGAATGAACATATAAAAACATCGTTATTACATTTTCGCAGTTTCTGTTGTAATATCTAGTTCGCTCTCAGTGTTTTAATATACAAGGTATCATCATATTGTGCATCATAGTCATATTTATAGCAGTGCTTTTCTTAGTGTTGTAAATACTATTGTTTCTGATGTATCACAATGTAGTGTCACAATTACTCTCACATATGTATTACATTTCAATGTTATTTTTAAGTAACATATGTTCGTAGGAAAACACTAGTGTTATTCAACAAGTTGCAAACTTTTAGTTTCAATTAAAATGGTGTAGTATATTTGGATATATGCTAAACATCTGCATGTATGCTGGTTTTAGTGTTACTGCTGCCATGTGAGGGCCTTCAGGCACATTCAAGCAGGACTGTGCAGGCTTTCGCCTGAAGGACCCCCATCAATTTCGTTAGAAATGAAAAGCATCTCTGATTCTGATTCTGATTCAGATTTTTGTGTGAATCACAAGGTGTTATTCTTCAAGCTGTTATGTGATGCATTAGTTACTTCTCTGTGTATTCTGTACATTTTATTCGTTTCGTACATTGGTTGCGTGAAGAACCCCGCATCATCTTCATTTCAAGAGGGGGAGGGGGATTATGTAGCGTCGTGGTTACGGTTCCGGTATCGTAACCGGTTTTCTGGCCCCTTAGAGGGCGTTGTACCAATGTATATATTAACCATGCTTGTGTAAATAAAGGGTCTTCCGCCTGGGTCTCAGCCTTGCCACTTTCTCCTCTTCCCCGGCCTGCGCTTCAGGCGCCGGGCCTAGCGTCTTGCGTGCGTCGCGCCCGACGCACGATACAACAATATTCTTGAGATACGTGTCATGTAACAACATGACTACACGTCACACTCATAATGCGTTCACGGCCGTGTCGCTAGCTTGAAATACACCAAATTTGGTATTACGTCACGTGAATGGATGACGAAGGTATGTGACTGGTGTTGCTACGTGATGCGTTGTCACGTAGAACATGACTACATGCCACGCTCATGATGCGCTCGCGATCATTTCAGTAGCTTCACACATACCGAATTTAGTATTGCGTGTTGCGAACAGACGATGAAGAAAATGACATGTCCTAACATGATAATCATAACATGCGTGTCATGTATGTGAAACATAACATGCTACGATCATAGTGCGCTCGTGACCGTTTCACTTGCTCCACATATACCAAGTTTGGTATCACGTAAGCCAGAGAGCAACGACATATCGAGGGGATAAGAGAAATAGGAAAGATGGAAACACGGTCACAGGAGTCCAAAGACAGGGCACCACTTGGGAGAGCTCTTGCCGGCGACAGGAGGTGGCGTAGAGCAAGTCCGGTAGGTCCAAGCTACACTGTCGTCGGAGATCGGCGTCAGGAGATCACGTAAGGCCAGCCGAGTCGGCTAGAGCTACGCTGACGTCGGAGATCACGAGGGCACAACCGGTCGGCACGGATTACAGCGAGCGAGACGCTAAGCCATTAGCGTACCCGCTGCTTATTCCTCGTGCGTATTTGACATGCCCAATTCATGCAGTGGGGCCGTGCTTGTGTTCTCAGACAGGTAGAGGGCTGCTTTACAGGTAATTTTGTTTAGTTTGTCTACTTAGATTTCGTGACGCCTCGAAGTCTGGAAATGCAGGGCATACGTAATGCGCCGCTAATGACGAACGCGTGTACTAATTTCATAATGCATGCTTCAGTCATGCCCTCTCGGCTATAGGCAACTCTGCAAATAAGTCCCTTAACGCTCCGGACCGTGCTTCTGAGAATAGAAAACGTTGCGTTTACGCTGCCCGTTTCCTAGATGTGCATTTCAAGTATGCGAAGTTGGGATACCCGCTTGATGGGCTCTCCCTCCAAGGTAAGATGAACATTCGGAGCCCTCAGCGCTGGTATGTCTGGGTCTGATTTTGATGTACGCCGATTCGTCTGGAGCGCACTTCGTACCTGCTTGCTTCATGTAGCTTCCAATGGTGTGGATGGCTCGTTAAATTGTATCTTCTCGGTGGCCATATGATCCTTTGGATGCCCAGAGCGTAATATAATCCGAATATATGGCGCACTTAAGTTCTTGGTCCTTCTGCAAGTCTATATAGTGCCATTTTACATAGCCTGATTTGTAAGAGAATTGATGAAAATATGAATCCTTGAGGCGTGCTTTATCCGGTAGACGATACAAGGCAGAGTCGAGTCCTATTTGTGCCGTGCGGCCGCTCAAAAAATCTTGAAAATAGTTACAAACCCTCTCCCCCTAACCAAAGTCGCATAGTCCCTCTAGTACTGCGGTGTAGGAGATGTTTTCGATAGCCTGTTGGACGTCGAGCGCAACTACGGTTCAATTATTGCTACTTGGGGGAGGGTCGAGAACCTAATCTCCCAGCAGAACGAATGCGTCCTCTGCATAGATTATTTTGTGGAAGCCGACATACAGCCAGGGAGGCGGTTATTGTATTCGAAGTAAGATTGAAGTCGAGTTAGCTAAACGCGCTCGAAAAGCTTGCACGACGTGAGCAATATCGGTCTCAAATGATTGAGCTCACGTGTATTTCCTGGTTTTCCTATGAGCACAATATTGACAGCCTTCTATTCAGATGGCAGTCTTTCAACAGCTTTCCAGAGTGTATCATTGAAAAAAAAATTGGCTGTCCCACGTACAGTGGCAATCGATGATATGCGAAGCACGAATGAGAAATGTTCATATGTCACTTTAAAATGAGCACAACCCTACTGAAAAAAAAAAGCTATATAATTCCATACGTGATCCGTATGCTTCAATACAAGAGTTACAGGAGTTAATACAGGAACCAAATGTGGGTAAATAGGCCTTATACAGGACCTACATGGTGGTACGTAGGAGCTGAATGAGACCTGGGCAGGACGTATAGTGGTATGTAGGAGCTATGTAGGAATTATGGGTTTTTGGTGTGTGGGTCCCATCTAGCACAATATAGGAGCTAATGGGGTTGAATGGGGGCCATATATAGGACTTGCATAAGGCTTAATGTCAACCCTAATAGTCAATGTAGGACATGAATAAACTTATTAGACCAAATACCTAGGCATGCATAACTTTTGGTTTTTTTAGCATTGAAGGGCGTAAAATACTCAGTTTTTCAGTTGCATTAGTTCTGTACACAACCTCAGGAAATAACAAATTTTAACTAGTACATATCATGAGATGCAGTTATGTGCTGAAGTATAACAGATAAGTATATTAGATAATTACCAATGTACTTTAATTTCATTTGGTCACCTTAGTTTTACACACGTTATATTTTCACGAATAATGCTGTGCAGTTTATGAAAAAAGAACAATTATTCAAACGTTATATTTGTGCAATGAATTTTCTTTCTATTAAAAATCTCTAACGCTAAATAGTGATTGAGTAATTTTCTATTATATAAACAATACACAAGAAGATACAAGACAATTCATCCTGAGATTCAGGAGAGATAGACCAAGTATCGCTCACATGCTCTGTCATTGTCCCAAGGCAAAAAGCATTAAGGTCCATGCAGGACTACCAAGGAAGATAGCAATGAGTTCTACGCAGCTTGGACTTTAAGGCACAGCACTGGCCTGTGCCTCGAGGCATAAGTGCACACGACACGTTCAAGGGGCAAGGCGTCTTTGTTCTGACATAGCAACCGGGCTCTGTGGTCTAAACACACACACTGAAAGATTTCAATAAAGTCATTAATTAATACAAGTACAAAAGAATACATAAAAAGCATTAAAAGGTTTTGCAGTACTGGTGGTCTTGAAACAAAACTACATCTAATATTCAGATCAGTTTTTCATGCACTGCTCGAAATGGTCGATCTTAGAGTATAGAAGACTTGGCACAAGCTTGCTCACTTAAGAACGGTACTTGGCTGTGTTTATTCCACAGAATCAGAATAAGAGCGAATACTTATCAAAATTTTGTTTCGACTACTTTTATCTGAGCTTTGAAAACAGCTTGTTGTATGTATGCATGAAAGCATCTTCATCACTGGCCAACTAAGTATTTCTCATGGTACTCATGTCTTAAAACAAAATTGATACTAATATTCAGCTTGAGATTTAACAAATTACCTTAAATAGTTAAATGAGTGTTTGGGTGGCACAAGCTTGCTTGCTTGTGAAATGCACTTGGCTGTGTTTATTGCTCAAAAGCTGAATAAGAGCAAATAGTTCTCCAGATTTCGTTTCGTGTGCTTTCATCTGAACCTTTAAATACAGCTCTATTTGTGCGCATTCAGGTACCACATCATTCAAACTGAACAGCTGATGGTCACAATACTCATGTCTTGCAAACAAGAGTGGCTCATGTTGTTGTTTTGAGCTTCCACGCATTGCTTTAAACGATTTATCAGTGTGTTTGGTGGCACAAGCGTTTCTCTTCCTGATACTTCGCTGGGCTATCACAGAGAAGGTGCACAATTGCAAATAAATCTCCACGTAGAGTTTTGAGCGCTTCCATCTTAACCTTTGAAAACGGCTTGTGGTATGCTTGCATGTACAGCGTCATCCCCATTGGACGGCAATTTGTAACGGCACTCATGTCTTGCAAACAAAAGGGGCTCAATTTTTCATTTTGAGTTTCCACGTATTGCTTGAAATAGTTGATGAGAGTGTTTTTGTGGCATAAGAATTCTTGTCTGTGATACTTGGCTGTGTTTATCACTCAGAAGGGGGACAAGCGAAAATAATTCTCTACGCTTTGTTTTATAGGCTTCCACGTAAATCCTTGCATGGAAACATGAACAGAAAATTCCAGGTATTCATCTTGCTTCAAGAACAAAAGTACTGAACCTCATATTGTTACGGGGGAATAAAGTATACACTGGTGAACAAATGTGTACTGGCGAATATACTGGCGAGCTAATGCGTACGACGCTGCTGCAGTCCGAGCACGTTCCCGTTCAGCACTTCGTCGTCGTCATCCTCAGGCATCTACTTAGCCCGTGACATTACCCGCCGGCGGCAGAAGCACCGTCCCGGTGCGATCAATTCTCGAGGCGTGAGAAGTATGGCTTAAGCCGTGAGACGTGCACTATATCGGTCGGGACTGAAGCTGGTACTGACGTGGTATGGAGTGGAGCTATCTCATAGGTCACGCTGGTGACCTTGCGTATGATGCGGTAGGGGCCAACGTAACGGGACATCAGTTTTTCGCTGAGACCGACACGACGTGATGGTAACCACAGCAAGACGAGTGACCCCGGAGAGTACTGTACGTCGCGGTGCCGGCGATCGTAAGCACTCTTTTGGTTAAGCTGCGAGGCACATAAACAATCCCGGGCGACTTGGCGGGCGATGTTAGCTCGGGCCAGGGCATCACGAGCATAAGCAGTCGATGAGGCGGCGTCAGATTGGAGCATGGTGTCCATGGGCAAAGGCGGGTCATAACCGAACAGTAGGTAAAAAGGGGAAAATCCAGCTCTATCATGACGTGAACTGTTGTATGTGAAGGTAACGAAAGGTAAGTGGATGTCCCAATCTTTGTGATCCTTGGAGACGTACATCGCTAACATATTCGTCAAGGTACGGTTGAGGCGTTCCGTGAGGCCATTGGTTTGCGGATGGTACGCTGTAGTGAACTTGTGGTGGGTAGAGCAGGATCGCAGGAGCTCGTCGACTACTTTAGATAGAAAACAGCTGCCGCGGTTGGTGATCAACTGACGAGGAGCACCATGACGCAGAATGATGTCATGAAGAAGGAAATCGGCTACATCAGTAGCGCAGCTGGTGGGGAGGGCGCGTGTAACGGCATACCGCGTTGCGTAGTCGGTAGCAATAGCAATCCACTTATTACCGGTGGCCGACACGGGAAAGGGTCCTAGAAGATCGAGGCCGACTCGAAAAAATGGCTCATCTGGTACTTCAATGGGCTGGAGGGTACCAACAGGTCTCAGAGCAGGTGTCTTGCGGCGCTGGCAGAGGTCGCATGCCGCAACGTACTGTCGCACAGAACGGTAGAGGCCAGGCCAAAAGAATCGGCGGCGAATGCGGTCATACGTGCGTGACACTCCTAGGTGTCCAGCGGAGGGGGCATCATGCAGCTGGGCCAAAACGTCTGAGCGAAGATGCACAGGAACAACGAGTAAAAGCTCAGCACCATCAGGGCGGGTGTTGTAGCGGTGCAAGATGTCGTTGTGAAGAACGAACAGTTGTAAGGAGTGGTCAGGGTGGGGAGAGTGCAGACCATTGATGATAGCACGCAAAGAGGGGTCGCGGCGTTGTTCAGCAGCTATGTCGGTGAAGTCGGTAATTGAAAGAACGAGGGCCTCTTGCTCATCTTCCTTCGTGTCAGGGGGAACGACTGGGTAACGAGACAAGCAGTCGGCATCCTTGTGAAGTTGTCCGGATTTATAGGATACGGAAAAAGTGTACTCTTGTAAGCGCAGCGCCCAGCGACCAAGGCGTCCCGTAGGGTCCTTGAGTGAGGAGAGCCAGCAAAGCGCATGGTGGTCCGTAATAACTGAGAATGGTCGGCCATACCGGTACGGTCGGAATTTCGCGATGGCCCAGACGAGAGCTAAGCACTCGCGTTCTGTGATGGAATAATTTTGTTCCGAGCGCGACAACAGACGGCTTGCATACGCGACGACGCGGTGCATTCCTTGTTGCCGCTGCGCGAGCACTGCGCCTATGCCGTGGCCACTGGCGTCAGTATGAAGCTCCGTGGCAGCAGATGGGTCGAAGTGTGCTAGGACTGGTGGATTGGTGAGAATGTCAACGAGCGACGAGAAGGCGTTTGCTTGCTGTGGGCCCCAGGTGAATGTGACATCCGTTTTGAGGAGGCAGGTTAGAGGACGGGCTACTTCAGCGAACTTCTCGACAAAACGACGGAAATAGGAGCACAGTCCCAGAAAACTTCGGACGTCCTTGGCTGAGCGGGGTGTGGGGAGGTCGCGAACTGCTCGGATTTTCGCAGGGTCTGGTTGAACGCCCGCAGCGTTAACAAGATGGCCGAGAACGCAGATTTGGCGTTGCCCAAAGCGGCATTTGGACGAGTTAAGTTGCAAGTTGGCACGTCGAAAAACATCAAGCACTGCGGACAGACGGGTAAGATGGTCGTCGAAAGTAGTCGAAAAAACAATAACGTCGTCAAGATAGCAGAGGCAGATGGTCCACTTCATGCCTCGAAGGAGAGAGTCCATCATGTGCTCAAATGTCGCGGGGGCATTGCATAATCCAAAAGGCATCATCTTGAACTGATAAAGTCCATCAGGAGTCACGAAGGCCATCTTCTCTCTGTCTTTGTCGTCCACAGCGATCTGCCAGTAGCCTGAGCGAAGGTCTATTGAAGAGAAATATTTGGCACCGTGCAAGCAATCGAGTGCATCATCTATGCGCGGTAGGGGATAGACATCTTTCTTGGTAATATGGTTGAGATGGCGGTAATCAACACAGAATCTCCAGCTATTGTCCTTCTTTTTAACAAGTACAACAGGTGAGGACCAGGGACTAGACGAGGGTTCGATTATGCCCTTATCAAGCATTTTATCGACTTCTCGCTGTATAATAGCACGCTCCGAGGCTGACACACGGTAGGGTCGTCGGCGAATGGGTCGAGCGTCACCGGTGTCGATGCGATGGGTTACCACAGATGTCTGGCCCAAATTACGGTCGCCGAAGTCAAAGATGTCCTGATAAGAAGCAAGCACACGGCAGAAAGCAGAGACTTGTTCAGAGGTGAGCTTGTCAGATAGCATTGGCTTGAAAAGGTCGGAACAGGAACGTGACGAGAACGACGTTGATGAAAAATCCGGTGGCGAATTTGTGGTTAGAGCGGAAACTGTGTGGTCGACCAGTGGTGTAAGATGCGCAAGTGACATGCCGCGAGGAATAACTTGCGCTGAAAGGCCGAAATTGAGGACGGGAAACGAAGTTCGGTTGTCCTTGACGGTAACCACCGTGTTGGGGAGTGCAACATTGCGTGTCATGGCGACGTCAGAAATCGGGGCAGCAACATAATCACCATCGGGTACTGCAGGATATGGCGAGAGTTGGACTTGAACTGCGGCTTGCGGCGGAAGTCTAAGGAAATCGACAGAGCGTAGACGAGGTGGGCTGGTAGAGACGGTCTCCGAAAAGGATGGCAGTTCGAGCTGAAGAAGACCTTTGGAACAGTCAATGAGCGCAGCGTGTGAAGTCAGAAAGTCGAGTCCAAGGATTAGGTCATGAGGGAAATTTTCCAGTACAGCGAACAGAACTGAAGTGTGATGTTTAGAAATTGTTAATCGCGCAGTGCACATTCCAAGCACAGCAGGAGTACTCCCATCCGCAGTACGAACGGTAGGTGCAATCGCAGGCGTCAGAACTTTTGGGAGGCGGCGGCGGAGGTCTGAGCTCATCACAGATATTTGTGCACCGGTATCAATAAGAGCAGTTATACGTAAACCATCAACGAGAATTGTAAGGAGGTTGCACTGCTGGTCGCGAGTAATCAGAGGATTTGCAGTCCAAGTCGTGTATGCAGCGTCACCTCCGGGGGCTGCACCGGCTAGTTTTCCGAGCGACGGTCGTAGGGAGACCGAGAACGGCGGGGTTGGGGCGAGCGAGACTGACGACGCACGGGCGATGGCGAGCGGCTGGTCCGACGTTCTGGATTATACTCTGCACCTGTCTCAGCACGGTAGGACGGGGCATAAGGTGCACGTTCAGAGCGAGGCCGCCAATCATAGAAGCTTGGTCGAGGTGATGAGGTCCACCGGCTGCGGCAATGGCGAGCTATGTGTCCTATCCGATGGCACGTGAAACATATCGGCCGGTCATCCTGAGTGCGCCATTCAGCTGGGTTTCGTCGTGGCGCGAACGTGTGGTTCGGAGTGGCAGCCGCAATGACTGGAGCCGAGCTGGAAGTAGCAGGGGCATTTTGATGAGGTGGCGAAATGCCCATATTCGCGATCTCTTGGCGAACCACGGCCTGAATCATTGAAACAGCACCGAGGTTGTGTCCTGGCGCGCTGACGCTAGACATAGCGGGAGCCATAGCCTCGAGTTCCCGACGGACTATTCTGGTGACGTTTTCTGGCGCTGGTGGTTGGTGTAGTGTGGGCAAATCTTCGCAAGAGGACGTAGCTGCCGTGTTGGGAAGGCGGTGAAATCGGTGAACTATGCGCCTACTTTTTGCCTGTTCGAAGCGATGACATGCTTCGATGACCGACTCCACCGTCGAACAGTCCTTGCACAGGAGAAAATTGAAGGCGTCATCCGCAATTCCTTTCAGGATGTGTCCGACTTTGTCCTCGTCGAGCATGTCCTTGTCGACCTTGCGGCACAACGCCAACACGTCCTGGATGTACACGATGTACGGCTCTGTGGATGTCTGGGCACGAGTCGCAAGCTCTTTCTTTGCGGCCACTTGACGTCCGATGGGTTTCCCAAATAGATAGCGCAATTTCTGCTTACAGACGTCCCAGCTAGTCAACTCTTCTTGATGTGTCTCGTACCAGAGTTTCGCCGTGCCATGCAAGTAGAAGATGATGTTCGCCAACATAAGCGTCGGACCCCAATGGTTGCTGCTGCTGACGCGCTCATATTGAACCAGCCAGTCATCGACGTCTATGCCACTTGTGCCATTGAATGGACCTGGGTCACGAGGTTGCACCACAACGATCGGCTGCGGGGCTGACGGATCTTGTTGACATTGAGTAGCCTGGTCAGTCATCGTGGTAGCTGCAATGCGCCGTCCGCTGCGAAGATCCAGCTCGTTGGGCTGTATAGCGAGTGGTACCCCGCACCTTCCACCAATGATGTTACGGGGGAATAAAGTATACACTGGTGAACAAATGTGTACTGGCGAATATACTGGCGAGCTAATGCGTACGACGCTGCTGCAGTCCGAGCACGTTCCCAGTCAGCACTTCGTCATCGTCATCCTCAGGCACCTACTTAGCCCGTGACAATATATACTACTCTGCTTGGCAGAAAGGTTTCACGCATACGTGCAATAAGCTGTAACAAGCTGTTTTGGAAAGCTCAGATGGATGCACACGAAATGAAACATTGAGAAATATTTGAGAAAACCAAAGTGAAGTTCTGATCACAAAGAAGAAAGCTTTTGCCACCAAAACAGTCTGAAGAATTTCAAACAATCATGAACTGAAACGAAAATTTGAGTGACTTATGTTTGCAAGACACAAGTACAGTGACAAGCTGTCAAGTGAGGACGATGCTTCTATGCAAGCGCACAACAAGCTATTTTCAAAGGATCAAATGCAAGCACACGAAACAAATCGCAGAGAATATTTCCTCTTGTCCAACTTCTCAGTGATAAACACAACCAATTGTCATAGACAAGTATTCTTGAGCCGGAAAAACACTCTCATCAACCATTTAAAGCGATACGTGGAACTTAAAAAAGCCTCTCTTGTTTGCAAGACATGAGTATCGTTACAAATAGCTGTCCAATGGGGAGGACGCTGTAAACGCAAGCGTACAACAAGCTGTTCTCAAAACAAAGCGTGGAGAATAATTTGCTATTGTGCACCTTCTCTGGGATAGCATAGCCAAGTATCAGGAAGACGAGAGATTGTGCCACCAAACACACTGATAAACCATTTAAAGCAACGCGTGGAAGCTCCAAACAACAACTTGAACCATTCTTGTTTGCAAGACATGCGTACCATGACCATTAGCTCTTCAGTTGGAATGATTCGATACATGAATGTGCATTGTTTGAAATGTGTCATCTGAGTGATTGCGTAACACAAACTTGCGCATCTTCTGTTTGCCCTTTTTGAGCTTTCTTTAAAGGCCTAGAAAAGGTCATTTGAAAACGTCTCTCATTTTATTGAGGGACGTCCTCTTCCAATGCCATGCAAGCATAGTTTCAAAAAAAGTTGGTGTACTGTAAATGCAGAGAGAATTCATTCTCCAAAGAATTGAAGAAAAGTGTCTAGTGTTAGCCTTCTTTATTTACTTTAAGGAAGTCTTACACTTATAAAACAAAAGCAAGAAATACTTTCTGCCAAGCTTGAATTTCCGTAATATGATGGCAATCGAGTCTTCTAACTTGTGAATTCTTGTGTGTCGCTTCGACATCAGTATAGTAATATTAATTAGCACTCATGAGAAACATTGGATCCTACGCCAGCTAGCAGTCACATAGGGAAGCATACTGGGTTGTTCCTTGTTTAACTTATTATTAACAAGATTGTCAGTATCTCTCTCTTGCACATTTTGTTTTGCACACTTATGCATGGGCGTCGGTAAGGGGAACAAATGGGGTAGTTGTCCCCCTCAAGCCTCACTACCACTTGCACCCATTGAAGCTAAGCCAGTGCTTTCGCCCTACACCAGCCATTTGCACCCCCTAAAAGAGAATTCTGCCGATGACCATGCACTTATGGCACCGTTAATACATCTGTGTTTGAGGGCGGATCTCTAGGTGTATGCTCTGTGTCATGCGGTGTCACTGTCTGCGTTGGAGGCGTAACCAATAGATCAAAGACGAGAAAGTAAACATGAAGTCTGTAAATGTCAAGAATGACTGCAGCCCCGTTTTCTTCCTCAGTCACGTAGGCTGTCTCCGCACCCCTCGCATTCGATCGTCATGGTCGAAGTTTGTGCACATGCAGTGCGGCAAGCTTCGATTTTCTTAAAGTGGCTGTAGGCGTCCCGCTTAGTTCGCGGCGCCTTCAACGCACAGAGTGGTTTGCGTGAAGCAACATGTTGCGAATTAATGTTACGTTTCTACAACTGCGGAGTGCATGTGGCTGCAGTTAGCATTGCTTTAACAAGAAGCTGCGCATAGAATTCGCGTTATGTGGTATCGTAATCTTCGTAGAATTTTTTGGTTATCAAAAATGGAGCGTGACTGGGGAAACTTCACTATAAAATATTGTGGCTGATACGAGAGGGATCACTTTTTGGCCACGGTGTAAAGCATGTGCTATGACAGGATTCATCGACTTGCAGCTCTAGAAACATACAAATTGTGCGAGCAATTTAAACTCTAGGTGTTTGGTTAACAGAAACGTTGCTGAGGGATGTGCAGGCCAGTCTCGTGCGTTAAGCTGTGTCACGTTTTAATTGTTCTTCCTACCAGCAGCACTTTAAAGAAACTCCACGTTATTCAAAAAGCTTTACGCATCATTTACAACTTAGCCAAAGATAATTCTTCTCCACAGCTCAGCTGTTTTTACGCTATTACTTACGCTGAGTTCTGGTATATGATTATACAAGATAAAGAATATATTAATGCTTACAAATATAGTAAGCTCAGCCGACTACTCATCTATGTGACACTTACGGCTCGTGAAAATGTTCTAAACACCACGCACTAATTACGGGGACCAGACGAGAATATCTCTACCATTACCCTGTGAATTGAGCGGAAAATAGTCATCGTTCCGCAGGTCTACGCTTTATGCTTTCCTCCATAATCTAGAATAACAAAGATGAACTTTATGTTCGAGGTTTTTTTTTTCTCTGTTGGGCTCCTCGAAGTTGGGTGTACTGGTCGCGTTCTTTTGGCGATTATGTATGCTTATGTACGCACGTGAACGTATACCGTCGAGGCATGCTGCTGAATAATAATCAGCTGGGAAGCTTAGTGAAGTTCAAAAAAGCTTTTTTTTACATGCTCTCCGCCGTAGGTAGGTCCAGTTTGTTACTGCGTCGCTGAGAATCAACGGGATCATCGCAGAATGCTTAGCTGCCATTCGCATTTTTTCGCGACTGGATGTTTACAAGCCATAACTCGACCACACCTGACAGCCGCGTTACGGAAGCCAAAATACAAATTTCGGTAGCGTGAAAAAAAAAAACAATTGAGACCAATCAAACTTACTGCATGCTTTTTTAAGCGTGCAAAAAAACGCGTGTATATAAACTTGAAATTGCGTGATTGAGTTTTTTTTTCTTTTTCGCCAGCTTCGAGTTTTTTTTTTTGTGTGTGTGTGTGTGTGTGTGTGTGTGTGTGTGTGTGTGTGAACTTCAGAAGAGTCGGTCAACTCCAAGGGGCAGAGACAAGCCCATTTCGGAGTCATTAGTTGTAAATATGGTGCTTGCGGGTTGTGCGATGGGTGTTGTTGCTAGTCTTGTGCTACCGGGTTCGTACGTTTTCTGTATGCAGTTCTCTATGCCTCATCAAACTGTGCTGCAGGTGTGTTACAGATGTGGTTCAGTAAAACCGAGAAGAGTAATTTGAAATGCGCGGTGCACCAAACGTCACGTTCGTCGTTTGCGGAGACGGTTACCACGCCGTTGTGGACAACCGCAGAAAAGGCTTCATTTCGTTGAGCGTTGACACTTTGGCAAAAAAGGCTTTTATCGGCAAAGTGAGCCGGGTAAGGACATCAAGAAGAGCTGGTTTTACAGGAATGTCCACCTTCTTCGAGGTGAGTGTGACTATTTTTCATGACGTTTTCGCTGGCGTGCGTTTGGACGAACAAAGGAAGGCACAACGAAAACATGTTAGAATGTGTGTGTGTGTGTTTCATTTTTTATGTGCCACATTTGATCCGTGTGTTGTGTATGTTGGCGTGCTGCACCTTATACAGCACGCTAGTGTCCCATGGAATCTTTCGATCGAGATCATGACCAATCTGGATTCAAATGTCTCTATTTTGTGTGGCAGCACAGCGACATAAGTTGTAGCTGCCACTGTTGATCACGATAAAAAAAACACATTTAGGTCGACCCTGATGGCGCTGTAAATGTCTGGTGTGACACCGGTAGAATTATTAGTATATGAACAAGTCGGAGTCGCTATTCGTGACGACCAACCTGCACTACATTGCATTTACTTACTGTTCGCGTATAATAATCGCACATTCTAAGTTTTCATTTCTGTGTGGTTATTTATAGTAGCCTGCTCTATAACTTTATATGGTCTCTGGTTAAACTATTTTGTGGGCACGGCAGACCATCAACAAGCATGTGGATTCATAAGCCTTTCCTTTGCTTTATGCAGGTATGCATTGGTCTAGCCGTATCTACTGTGCAGTCGCATCCAGCTATCTACACGGGACTGTGCCGGCTATATCTGGCTAACTATGAAGGCTGGCCCCTAATCGCATCGGTTTCTTCGATGACGCTGGTGCAGCCTACGTTGCTTTGTGATGACGCCGCTTTGCTCCAACATGACTCTCTTCCTGAGGCGCCACTTGTTCAACACGTGACGACGGCACGCTGATTTATAAGGAATCAACCCCAGGCATTCAGTTTTTGTGGGCACGGCAGACCATCAACAAGCATGTGGATTCATAAGCCTTTTCTTTGCTTCATGCAGGTCAGTGACTACTATTGTACAATTAAGAGTGATTATTGTGGTCTTGTGGTCGTGCCGTGCCCCCAACAGTGCATCGCTATGGACAAAAATTTGTTTTATGCGTGCTTGCTCACGCTGTGCGGGGATGTTGAGTTGAATCCCGGCCCCTCCATCGGGAGTAACTGCTCTGTTGAATCCACGCTCAAGGAATTATTATCAGGGCAAAGTAATCCGACTAAGGAAATAACGGCGCTTAGGGAACAACAGGCTAGCATGGAAAGACTGGTGGCTGATCGTGGAGCCAGGTTTTTTGAGCTAAAAAAGTTTCTTGTGTTAATGACTTTGAACGAACTGTTAAATCTCTGGAAGCAACACTGACTGACCTCCAGGATAGGAGCAGGCGATCAAATATGGTGGTATTCGGTATCTCTGAAGACCCGAATGAAACGGAATCAGTCCTTAAAAGTAAAGTTCTCGATGAAACGTTCGCTGAAAAAGATTGGAATTTATTGTAAATCCATTGGTAGAATACATCGACTTAGGAGGCCGGGCAAACAAAGACCCGTCATAGTATATTTTCAGGACTATAACGAAAAGCGGCTTGTATTTAAGAGTGCTTATAAATTGAAAGACTCTAGTATATTGATCCAGAATTACTATTCTCGAAATACACTGATAAAGAGAAGACACCTATAGAACTGCGCAAGGGCTGAGAAAGAGCAGGGAAAAAAGTTACCCTAATTGATGACAAACTTCGGATGGGCAATAAGCTTTTCTTTTGGGGTGAACAAAAAAACTCGAGAATCCAAATTGGAGTTAACCAGGGCACTTCGAGGAATGACTGACGCGCACCCTTAGCACCTAAGGAATTGCGTTTCCTAAAAATTAACGCTCGAAGCATTGTTAACAAGTCTGAGAATCTTGAATCACTTATCTTGAGTTACAGTCTTCCCGTAGTTTTAACTGAAACGTGGCTGCATGATGATATTGATGACACAGTTGTTTTCCCTTCATCTTATCAGACCTTTCGTCATGATAGGTCTTCGAGAGGGTGGTGTTGCAGTTTTGGTTAAAGAAAACATATCAGCTGTTCTCCTACGTCATGCGAATAACTTATAAACTGTATCATTGAAACTTATTTGCTGGGGTAAATCATTTTTGTGGTTTGCGGTGTACCAAGTCCCTAACTCACCTGCCCAATTTCTTTCTGACCTTTGACGCCTGCCGACAGTCCCGATGTCTCGCACACTTCGACAGCGATGCGGGAATGGACGTGGGGGGATCGCATGACCACTTTCAGAGACATCACGCAACACTACAGACTGAACAGATGCAAATATCCACCACCCCACGCCAAACTAAACAAGAAACAGCAGGTTGCCTGGAGACAACTACAGACACACACGTACCCGAATCCGGTGATCCTTCGCCTCTGCTACCCAGGCATTTATACCTCCGACGCGTGCAAGGCGTGCGGAGCCAGAGCGACGCTGCAGCACATGCTGTGGAAGTGTACCGGTAACGCGCAGCAGTCCCCTACGAACCCGGTAGACATGGCAGTCTCGAACCGCGAGGCGCGATGGGAGGCGGCTCTGCTCAGCCACGACCTTGTCGATCAACTGTGGTCCGTCCGGCAAGCCCAGGATGCCGCCCGGGTCCAAGGACTCGAGGCCGTCACCTAGGCCGGGGTGCTTGCAGCCCCACCCCGCTCAATGACGCCGGACATGTTCAATAAAGTTTTTACTCACTCACTCACTTTGCGAAGATATTGCATCCTTAAAAGTACCGATGTGATGCTTATAGCTGATTTTAATCTCCCAGGTATTGATTGGGCGAACTCGTTCTTTTTTGTCGAATCCAGCTTGCACGTGAACTACCTACGCAACATCATGCTTTATTATAACTTGCAGCAAGTTGTCAAACAACCGACACGTATTCACGATACGTGAGCAACGATTTTCGATTTTATTTTTGTAAGTCGATCAATTGAAAATTTTCTGTCTCTGTTGAACCTGACATTTCAGACCATAAACTCGTGTATTTCACGTGCTTATTGAAACTGCGTGACGTCATTAAAATAACGAAATAACTATTAAAGATTATTCTAGAGCCAATGATGAAATTGTTTCAGATTATCTTGAAATATGTCTTGAAAGTTTCCAAGGCCATGATATTACTGCACTTGGGAACCGTTTTAAAGAAATTATCAATCATTGCCTCAACAATTTCATCCCGAGCAAACTTAAACGTACATCTAAAGCTACTCCCTGGATGACAAGAGATATCTTCCAACTTAAAAGAAAAGTTAAGCGCTTAAGACGGTGGTGTGCTTCACGTGAAGTTTTTCAACAAATGCAAGATAAGTTATATCTAAATGTGAGCCATGCTAAGCGTTGGTACTTCAAGCATACGCTACCAGAGTTTATTCGCTCCACGCCACAAAAATTTTGAGGCTTTCTAAGAATAAAGAACCAGGAAATTATCCACATTGTATACGAGGGAATCATCATTAACGAAAGGAACAACATTGTGCAATGTTTCAATGAATACTTCCACAGTGTTTTTTCGAGTTTTGATGCTGCTACACTTAATAACTGTAGACCGTACTTCCTGGCTCCCTATGTTGTATCAATTCCAGGGGTCGTTTCTATGCTACTTAACCTTAAAACTAAACCTTCCTCAGGTCCTGATGGTATACCTAATGTTTTTCTGAAAAGATATGCAGAAGCTTTAGTACCTTTCATAGCTCAAATATTTCGAATGTCCCTGTCTTCAGCTGCACTGCCTAATGATTGTCTTTTGGCACGTGTGGTGCCCGTACTAAAAAAAAAAGGTGACCCCACACTAGTAACAAATCATCGCCCTATATCACTAACCTCGTCATGTTGCAAACTACTTGAACATATCATAGCTAAGGAAATAAATAACTATTTAGAGGACAGCTGCATGCTGTCGTCCTGTCAACATGGCTTTCTCAAAGGTTTCTCTGCTATCACACAGTTAACAACAGTTGTTCATGATTTTGCTAGTGTTTTTGATGGGTCAGGCCAGGTTGATGTTTTATTTCTAGATCTCAAGAAAGCGTTCGATCTTGTATTACATAGCAAGCTTATTACTAAACTAGAATCAATTATTCTTCCTGCTTATTTAGTTGATTGGGTGGCTACCTGATTGACCAACCGCAGTCAGGTCGTTTCTATTAATGGCCACTCCTCTGAGAAGCTACGAGTCTCATATGGTGTGCCTCAGGGCAGTGTCCTTGGCCCCTTATTATTCTTGATATTCATTAATGACATAACCAACAAAATTCATTCTCCTATTCAATTTAGATAATTTGCGAATGATTGTGTACTTTATAATAAAATTAAAAGCCATGAAGATTAAGTATCGCTCAACAATAATCTCCAAAGTATTCTTTCTTGGTATGATCAGTCGAGCATGCAGTTATATTTCAGTAAAACAGTGTATATGTCAATACCAAGAAATAAATCTAAAAAACTCTCTTTTGGGTACAAGCTGGGTTCCGAAATGCTTGCACAAGTGAAGGAGTACAAGTACCTGGGAATCACAATAACTAATAACCTTCATTAGTATATGCACATTACCAACATATGCAACTCTTCGTTCAGAAAACTTCGTTTTTTCAGACATAAATTAAAGGATGCACCCTCTAGTACACGGTTAACGGCTTATACATCACTGATTCGGCCTAAACTCGAATACGCCAGCATTGTCTGGGATCCGTATACAAAAATTACTATCGATAGACTAGAAATGATTCCGCGTAAAGCTGTCAGGTTCATTTATTTTAATTATCGTAATAGTGACTCTCCCTCTAGTTTAATGATGCATGGTAGTATTCAAACACTACTCCTGCGCAGAAAAATACAGAGACAAAAATTCCTGTTTGCACTAAAAAACAAACTCTTTGCCATAAACCCAAGTCCTTATTTATTCTCGCTCACTGCTCTAACAACACGGCATCGTCATGCTGACTCTCTAACATTCTATCAGACACGCACTCATCTTTTCAAATATTCTTTCTTCTCAAGAACTATCACTGACTTGAACAACCAACCATTTGCCCCCTCACATAGGGGCGATTTCTTGGAACACGTCACTATATGAACTCCTGACCATAATGTACTAATTTTTATAGCTTCATTATATGTTATCCTTCTGTTCCTTGATCCTTAGTTTAAAAATTCAATGTCACTTGCCTTATCTCATGCCTCTTTGTGTATATATGCCTGACGTGCTTTTACCACATGGTCTTATTTCAGTGTGTGAAAACTTTTTGTTTGATGTTTCTACTTTTGCGGCTTCACCCTGACGTACCACTTTTAAAGAAATTATGTAGTTTTTGTCTTATTTTTTGCTGCAGTTCCTTTTGTACACATGCCAGTGTTACTTTTTTGCTGAGTATGTGATTTCTCTGCCTTTATTTGCCTTGTTTGTGTGCTTTTGCCCTTTCTGCTTGGGCCCCTGTTTCGTGCTGCAGTATTTTATAACTAAATAAAATACTTACTGACCTTGTGCAGAAGGAGAAAAACGACTCACTGTGCAACATAGTCCTTTTTACCAGAGTAACTGTGGGAGGAACGTCAGAACTTGGAAGGTAAACGTGCTTTAATAGTAAAACTGATTTCAACAACATATAGAAAATGCTAACGTCCAATTTCCTGGTTGCTTTCTGAAGCCACATGTCTACACATTAGTCGCTCATTCAAGTACATTTGCGCTAATTGGCTAGGTAAGGGTCACTCATCCTATGTTGCATTTTTTTTTCATGTTCTGTTCGGTCGAGAAGTAGTAACCAGAGCGAAAATGAAGACAGCTTCATTGGGAACATTTAGATACATATACCAGTTACATCTGTACATATTTGCCGTTTCGATTCAGACATTTGTCGGTATGTAGCGCCAACTAATTTATTTATTTAATTCACAATACTGCAGGCTAGCATAACCCAAGCTGCAGCGGAAATACAATAAAGGAGAATGGTACAGAAAAAAATAATAACAGTACTGGCACCACATACAAATGCGTCAATTTTCCCAAGATTATTCTTACAAAGAAAAAAAAAGAACAGCACTAATAGTTATCAACCACACTTGTGACTTAATATTGTAAGAGTCCCAGTGAATTAGTATTCAGTGCAACAAATGTTGATCAAGGGCTTCATCAGAACTGTCTGCCTTGCAACTTCCTTTACTATCTGCCTAGAAGTCCATTAGGCGAGTCTGCAGCAAGCAGCAGAGCGGAGAACAGGACTGGGTAAAAACACAGGGTTCCTAGCCAGCATTTTATGTCAGCAAAGAATTGCCAATTTGAGATAGCTAAGTCGAGTCTGTATGGTGATGGGTGACTGAAAATTTCCCACTGCTTCCTTTGTGGCCCCATGTTATCTTGAAAAAAAAGACAGTGCCTCATGACAACATCTCTCTTTGCTTATTAATAATGACACTCTGTAGGCATTTGAGAGTTAGACCTACAATGCTGCAGTGAGGATCAAACCTTGTCCAATGAATGAAGCATCAGTTTGCAAAAGCTCATGGGATGCACGCAGTCTGCACCAGCTACCATTTGAATGGCTCTCCGTGTGCTGCATCACTCCTTGGGTATAGGCATTTATCGGTGTCACTCGCTTCCTTCATGGTAACACAACTCATATGCTGCAAATTTCTAGCACACAGTAGCACGGCCGCACCTAAGACTAACCATGAAAGAGAAGCATGTGCTGTGATTGCGAAATAATATTTTCATTTGAAGTGGGAAACAACCGACTATATGTGCTATCACAACTATATGTTTTTTATGTGGCATGGCCTTGCTTGTCACGTCTTTCAACTAATTTTACACTTGCATGTTAACGCACATCACTGACTAATTTGCTTATTTTACGTGTTTACTTCAGTGAGGGCGCCAGCTGTTTTTGCATTTGCAGTTGCACCACTCTGTCGCTGTCTCAGATTGTTGGGTATACAGTATCTTGTATCAATGTTCACTGTGTGCAATGGGTATCACATGTTAATAAACTACGTGTTCAGCGGTGACGGCCTGGCAAAATGTTCAAATGTTCATGTATGACATCGAATGGAATGCTGTGCTGAAGAAGCTTCGAAAGTGAAATCTGTCCGCGGTAACTTTCTTTTAGTTAAGTCGAGCATCTTAGGCGTATCCGCATTGCATCGCGTTGGTGAACAAGTTGCTCGTGGTGACGCTCACCTCACAGTCAGGCACCGTGTTTGTTAAGCCTAGTTACCTTTTCTGCTCGCATGTGCACCAGATCAGCTATGAATAAATTGACTACTACAAAATATATGCCTGCTGGAACAGTTGAAATCACTCGCGACACATTGTATACCTGTTCTATAAGTAGAATAGTGGGGCGCCTTTTCTTGTCTACACAGCGTTACTGAAACATCATTTTTTCCAACTAGTGTGAGGTCGTCGCCTTCTTAACCTCTACTGATGGTGTGTACACCACTTCAATTGGTGCCGTGGATTCCACGGTGTCACCCCTGGCATGATGTCGTGCGGCTCTCCGCTGCTCGTCTTGCTATGTTGTGTATCAAGCTCAGAGCTGGCTGCACGTTTCATGGCGGCCGTGCGTTTTAGGGCAAATGCCGCATGCTTGTCGTAGCTGCGTAGATAGTGATTGTGGTTATGCTGGTGAAAACTACACATCCAAATGACTTTTGTACTTCAGTCTTGGCGCCTTAGATTCTCTTTCGACGTGCCAATATGTTGATGGCACGTAGTCAACCTGCCTTGGATCTTTGCTGGGAGCGCCTGTGCGTAAATACCGAATGTGTCAAACGAAACCATCCATGCAGGATTTCCGATAAATATTACCCACCTGACGCTAGGCATCCAAAGGCTATACCACTCACCATGTCTCTCCACAAAATCAACTTCAATTTCTAACTTTATTCCAAGGGAATCTGAACGTTTTTTCCCGTTTGGCAATGTTTTCGACAGCCGTACATCCGACTATGTCTACTTAGGGCAGGTAATGACCGCAGAGCCGAGCCACGAGATTGAAGTAACTAGAAGAATAAGAATGGGGTGGAGCACATTTGGCAAGAACTCTCAAATTATGACAGGTAGATTGCCACTATCCTTCAATAGAAAGGTATATAACAGCTGTATCTTGCCGGTACTTAGCTACGGAGCAGAAACCTGGAGACTTACAAAGAGGGTTCAGCTTAAATTGAGGACGACGCAGCGAGCAATTGAAAGAAAAATGGTAGGTGTAACCTTAAGAGACAATAAGAGAGCAGAGTGGATTAGGGGACAAACGGGGGTTAAGGATATCATAGTTGAAATAAAGAACAGGAAATGGACATGGGCCGGGCATGTAGCGCGTAGACAGGATAACCGCTGGTCATTAAGGGTAACTAACTGGATTCCCAGAGAAGGGAAGCGGGTTAGGGGAAGACAGAAGGTTAGGTGGGGAGATGAGATTAAGAAGTTTGCGGGTATAAATTGGCAGCAGCAAGCACAGGACCGTGTTAACTGGCGGAACATGGGAGAGGCCTTTGTCCTGCAGTGTACGTAGTCAGGCTGATGATGATGATGATGATGGTCTTGACATCCGTCTATGATTGTCCAAGTGACTAGATTGCAACACAATTGAAAGAAAAGCCCTGTCCATGGCTCCAAAAACGCGGCCAGGGAAACAGCGTGCCGCTTATATCTTGAACAAGAAGCCGATGAAGATTGCGAATCTTATGAGTTTTTGTGGGTTTATGCCTCACCTATTTCACCAAGGAAACACCAAACACAGCAGTCATGCACTTCTTGGAGAAGGTTCGCTTGAACTTCTTTGTGCTCATCGGAATGCTTCCACTTTTTGTATTGCACCTCCATTTCTTCAGTTTTGGAGTACATCATGGTAATGCTAGAGAAATGTCAAAAGGGCACCCGTTTGTCGTTTTTTTAATGACCAGTCAGCATTTTAGCAAGTGACTTTGCACGCAATTTGCAGCACTGGAGTCTCTTTGTCCAACCATGGTATACCATCTGTTCTGTGTTGAGCTTACTGTAAAACTTTGGGAAGTGAATTACTCAGCCCAAACACTCTGACCCAATAATTTTCCCGAATTATCCGATCGGTTCAGTCAACAAGGTCATTGTTTTACACTTGCTTTATTCCCAGTCAGTCTGCATTGTAAACATTGTGCATCATGCTTCTGATTTACTACACTATTGCTGTGCCTTGCTGTCATGTATTGAAAGTCGTGCTGTACACATTGCTTAATATTTGATGAATTTCAGCTGCACTGCACTGCTCAGTTCTCCGAAATTGAATTATAGCACACACTTCACACTCATCCGAGGCATGCTTACATGGGCGGTTTGTGTCAAGAACTGAGAGTTGCGGCCTCATAAGATAGACAGGCTCACTAATGAAATCGTACAATCGTACAAATTTGTACAAATTTGTACAATCGTACAAATTTTAATTGCTTTTCATTCGTGGGCCATTTTGATTTTAAAAAATATAGGCATCGTAGTTTATGAGCTAAAATGTATCTCTTGAGTTTTAACATGCCAAAGCAAGCTTCTGAAGTTACACTCATGCTGACTGCATGATTGTTACGTTCTTGAAGCAGTTGTTTTGTAATTATTTGCATAAATTCATGCGGCTAAATCACTGCATGAACATCAGCCTGCAAATATGATGAGCAACTATCGCATTGTTATAAATTAGGAAGCCCAAGCAGCTGTTGCAGTCAGCAACACAGCAGGCAGTACGATATGTGACAAGTGAATGTTCATGGCTGCTTATGAAATAATAGATGAATTAAGTAATGGAGTTACCACATTTCTAGTTTTGAGGTATGTGTTACTGGAAAATACAGACTTCCTTGTATCTTGTGTTTAGTGAAAAATTCTCAGCAAGGGTTCCTGGAGAGTGAATAATAATTCGACAAGGTTTGATGAGTAGGCCCTTGCTCAGTCATTGGTCAACATTTAACGTGGAAGTGTAAGAATCACTGATAATAAAAAATGGGCATCTGTGCTTCTACTTAAGCACTTTCTTGAATGCCCATGCATACACGGCTTTATTTCGCACTCACTCGGCAAATAGAAACAGTGAAAATTGTGGTAGAGGAGAAGAGGCTACTGATTTAACATCTCTTGAAAGTAGGAAGGTGCTTTCTCTGTTAGGAGAGCTTACTCTAGATTTTATGGAATTTAGAGCATCTCTACTGAGTGGTAATAATTTGGGTTTATATATACACTCCCAAGACCCCCCCCCCCTCCAAAAATCTCAGAAGGCAGGGATTCGAGAAAGCAAAAGAGCCCTGAAGAATGGCTCTAGCAATCAGAAGCTTGTTTGATTAAGCCTCTTCCAGAAAGAGAAGAAAATCATTACAATGGAATGGGTGGATTGAGCAACAAATAGAGGCTTTGGAGGAAAGGAATGGCAGACTTCAGAAACCTCTCAGCCATAGGTTGGCAAACTTTCTTACAAGCCGAGTCACTCAAACTCGGATTGGGCGATAAATGAGAATCTGAATAAGCCATATGTGCAAATACATTTTGTGATTGCGTGAGCTTCACATTTTTTTTGGTCGGCCTGTGCTTTCAACACACCTTCGACAATTCAAACAAGGAATTTTCGTGGAGCCTGTAAGTCGCGCTCTCTTATATTTCATTAATCCCTGGTTAACACTGGCCCATATGCTCTATGTAGGTATGGCCTAAGCTAAAAGGAACATTTTACTTTGCGCCTGTATGGTAACCAACAAATTTTTTGGTGTGCTTACGAAACAAATGGGAGTCCAGGTTCTTGTCCCCTCTCCTTGTTTCTCAGCATGACGGCGCATGTCTCACCTAGTACCTAGTCTATTAGTGGCCATAATACATTGATGTTGTATCTGTTTATCACCTTCTTTAGCCTGTGAGCTATGTTGTGAATGTAAGGACTACCCACGACCGACACACCCGTTACTTGCTACGCTTCTCACTTGTTATGTTCACAAAAGTTCAACATGAATCTCTACCAACGAGCTTAGCTGTTCGTCACTCTAAGTTTTAAATTTCTATAATGTAGTGAACATTATTTTTCATGATTTCTCATTACCTATTATCTGTCACCCCTTAAGTTTCAGTCATGTCCTCCAGGTCAGCCACTTTCGGCACACACACTGCATATGCTGCCACCACCACCACGGTCTAGACCTCGCTTTAGCCATTGCTGCATGACAACCAGTATTACCACTTCTGAGCCGCTACCACAGTACTTCCCAATGATGCCTCACCTTGACATGGCTTCACATGCTTCCAAAGGACATTATCAGGCAAGTGTGCACTGTTAAAAAATTTAGCTTTCAATGGCATTGATGTTTTCAATGTGGAGATTAATTGACAAATCTGCCAACTTCATGCTTGAACAGGGTATAAACTACGTAAGTCTGTCAGTGCAGGGAACAAAGTTTATGTGAATTTCAAGGTAGCTTATATTTATTTTATATTACAATACTGCAGGCCCCTCGGGACCATGAAGGAATGGGTTGAACTTGAATACACGAAAATGGGAGGAAAAAAGTATAACTTTTGTACAGAGCGAAAAGAGCAAGAAATATGCACATTGTACAGTAAACAAGGTGTTCATATAGGTTCTGAATTCTGTTCATGAGCTTGACAGAAGAGCAGTTCACAATATCAGCGGGCAGGATATTCTATTGCGAAATGGTGTGCAGAATTAAATAATATTCGTAAGGGTTATGTTATGAATTTTGTGTATGAAGGAAGCGGCAGGCAAGCAAAAATAAGGAAAAAGTACTTTTTTATTTTTTACTAGATATGAGAGCAGGTTCTCCACAATTTTCATGCACCTCCACAATTTTCATGTACCGTGCAATCCTGAGCAAGTGCTCCCACTGTGGTGAAAGGGGTAGATCTGAAAGGGGGGTGGTCTTGCTCAGTCTTGCATCAAAAATCAAGATGGTGGTGGTAATGCCGCATGTGTTTCCAACGAAACCAATACACTTTAATAAATATGCGTGCATTCACTATGGTTCTGGAACGTCGTTGCGCTTCTAAATAAAGTGAAGGAAACTGCAGAAATGACAGGAAGGCGGGGGGGGGGGTCGAGGTGCTTGCTCAGTTGTTCGCGCATGTTTTAAATATCCTAAAAGAGAGAAGATGGCGCTCGCTTAGGTTAGGGTGCTTGCTTGAGATATTAAAGTATTGCTTCTCATCTTGCGTACCTTTTTTAATCAACTGAAAAAAGCGACCTGAAAGCAAATGGCCTTTTTCCAGATAGTATATTTGTAGCTTCTTTTCTTTGTAAGTTGACAAAAAGCATGAAATGTGGCATAGATAAGTTGGCACAGTAAAAAAAAAAGGTCGGCACAGAAAAAAATGTGCAATTTCCATTGAATAAATAGCACTGCATCTTCTCGAAATGGTATCTTTTGGTTATGTCAGTATGATAATTTTAAAATGGCAAAAGATTTCATGCTGATTATTTGTGCGCATACTCAAGCAACACATGGTTGTGTACGAAAGTGAACTTGATGCTTTAGAAAAACTTTCATTTGTTCTAAAGAAAAGTGTGCAAAACTTGCCTAAAATCATATACAGTAGTAAAAATTGCAATTATTTCGTAAAGTAAATCATACTTTGTATCGGTCAATAGAACACAAGACTCTGAATAAATTAGTATAAACAGTTGGTCGCTATCATTATTACATGCTCAAAAATGATTACAATAGGATCAAAAATACGTGGAAGTCTGGGACTTGCCCGGTCTTCTCTAAGCGACACAGTGCTCTGAAATAAGGCAGAGTTTACATACACCCGCAGACCTGGCTTATTCAATAATGGCAAAGTGGATATGTGGTCCAAAAAAGTTATTGTCACAACCCCTTAACAGGAGGCATTAACCGAGGAGACTCAAATGGCTTGCTTAACAACCCCCAAAATGCACTGCTAAAGCTTGAACAGTTTAATGTCAGATTCTTTTAGCAGCGGTGCAACAGCTGCGCCAATAGCACCAATTTGACACAATTCCCGATTGCTGCACCGAGTTGCGCTAAACCTGTGAAATGGTTGAAATTGCACCACGCTGCGCCAAAGTGCCCAGCCAGCCTCAATTTTTTTTTCAGGTGTTCTAATTTCGGTGAGCAATGCAGGCCATGTTCGCCACCTGCAGCTTTGCGCCATCAGTCAAAGCACGCCGACTCAAACTACGGTGCCTAGAATATACTTAAAAAAATTGCCCGCAGCTTCCCTCGGGGGAACACTGAGGAGGATGCGGAGCATATAATTGGTTAACGGGGTGTTAAAGTGCGACTTACTTTGGTCGATGGCTAAATTGGTTAACGTGGTTGTGAAATGGGGTGTTAAATTGCGACTTACTTGGGTCGATGGCTAAATTGGTTAACGTGGTTGTAGGAGGGGGTGTTAAATGAGTGAACACGTACACACGTATGCGAAAGGACGGCGCTGGTCGAAGAGACGTCGATCATTGTGTTTGTGGATTCGTTGGAATTCATTTCACCGCGACCTTGGACGTCGACGCGCTGTACAAACCAACCGACGAGCGGCAACTGAGCGAGCGAGCGCCGACCTTGAGTATATATACAGCGTGACGGCGCATGCACTGTCAGCTGTTGAATGTTCTCGAAGGAGAAGCGCGCGCGCGGCACAGATGGCGACGGCGCGAAGGCGCATGCGCTGTCAGCTGTCGAATGTTCTCGAAGGAGAAGCGCGCGCGGCACAGATGGTGGGCGACGGCGCGACGGCGCATGCGCGCGCGTCAGCTGTCGAATGTTCGAGAAGCGGTGCGGACGGCGCGGACGGCGCACTACAAGGCGCGAGTATAAGATGCTTCCGCATCTAATAATCTAACCACCCAACCTATGCTCGTGAGACGTGATCGACCAGATAAAGTAACAACACTGCGTGCCCATCGGTCTGCTGACCGCAAGAGATACGTATCGGCGGGACGGAGGAACTTCAAAAAAAAAAAAATGTGTTGATGCAGCTACTGACCCTTCGCGGAAAATGTAAGTTATCTTGCCAGAAAACCCTGCTGTGGCTCATTAAGGCTTGAACAAGCTCGACGTGCTGCAAATGCCGGCGTTGACTGCCTTAGCAGTGGCACATAAAACATTTTTTTCTTGAAGCTGCGTCGTCCTTGCCACGCTCCTGGCATAGAATCTGGTACCGTCGCCGGGGCAACGGGCGCGCGCCGTTGTTACTTTATCTGCTCGAACGCGCCTTGCAAGCTGTAGCCGAAGCGGCCCACGGTGAAAAAAAAGGTGGGGGGTGGGGGAGGTGAGCGGTTAGACAGTTTGTTGACTTTTGTTCTAAAGCTGCATGAGTCCCCTTTGCCGCACTAGACTGGTGACCCGCGACAAAGCGTGTTGAGATTTACAAGAGGCTGTTCGCGATACTAGGATATTTCACATTTTGCTCAGTTACTCATGCGACGTCTAGATAAGCTACTTGCAATCATTTGAAGCAGTGTGCGACATTTATGCTTCCCTACAGAAACAAACTAAATTGTGCACCATATTTTTTACCACCTCTACTTCTCGGTTTAAGAATCTCCCAAACTTCAAGGTCACAATCTCGGCAGATTGATATTGAAATTCTCAGAATTTGTCGAATAATTTAACAGGTGCAGTAAATGATAATAAAGACTTTATTATTGGTTCCTTAGTGAGGTGGTTTAAAATACTACGTTTATTGAAACAGTAGTAAATATTATGCTCACATTACACAATTTAGGTTATGTTGAACTGTTTATACACGTTTTTTTTTTCTCTAAATGTAAGCCTTCTTTTAGATGCGGAAGCATCTTATACTCGCGCCTTGTAGTGCGCCGTCCGCGCCGTCTGCGCCGTCCGCACCGCTTCTCGAACATTCGACAGCTGACGCGCGCGCATGCGCCGTCGCGCCGTCGCCCACCATCTGTGCCGCGCGCGTTTCTCCTTCGAGAACATTCGACAGCTGACAGCGCATGCGCCGTCGCGCCGTCGCCATCTGTGCGGCGCGCGCGCTTCTCCTTCGAGAACAATCAACAGCTGACAGTGCATGCGCCGTCGCGCTGTATATATACTCAAGGTCGGCGCTCGCTCGCTCAGTTGCCGCTCGTCGGTTGGTTTGTACGGCGCGTCGACGTCCAAGGTCGCGGTGAAATGAATTCCAACGAATCCACAAACACAATGATCGACGTCTCTTCGACCAGCGCCGTCCTTTCGCATACGTGTGTACGTGTTCACTCATTTAACACCCCCTCCTACAACCACGTTAACCAATTTAGCCATCGACCCAAGTAAGTCGCAATTTAACACCCCATTTCACAACCACGTTAACCAATTTAGCCATCGACCCAAGTAAGTCGCACTTTAACACCCCGTTAACCAATTATATGCTCCGGTTCCTCGTCAGTGTTCCCCCGAGGGAAGCTGCGGGCAATTTTTATACTGGTCCAAATTTGCTACGTCATGATAAAAATTCACTTTTTTTGCCATTACCTGCTCCGAACTTAGAATTTATTGCTCCAAAAGTAACATTTTGCGTCTCTGAAAAGTGCTCAAAATGGTATTTCGGCTGTTGCACCTGTTCTAGCAAACCAGCAAATCCGGTCGGGGTCCGAAAATAGTCATAGCTCAGAGTTTTGTTACAAGCACGAAGCAATGATTGAAATAGGAGCAAATGAAAATGCTATACAAAGATTAGCACCTAACTCTTCAGATTCAATCTCACAAAACGAAACACTGAATAATGTCAATTTGAGTGCTGCTGAGAGTGAATGGGTTTTCGTGCTGTCAGTAGTGTTAACGAATGGAAAGTGCTGAGAGCACACCACGTAAACAAGCCGTGTAGAAATATTTATCCAAATAGCATGCACCAGCACTCGTAACGGCGCCCTTATGTTCAAAGGTAGCAGCTGTTGAAAGTGTCCATATAATTGCCATTGCAATAATTTATTCTAAATGAATGGATAGCTAAATCACTGAACAACTCAAGTGTGTTTAACAATAATGGTGAAACAATCAAGTATTGCTCATCACAATCATGAAACTCAGGCACTCCAGAATATACAACCCTTCAAGCATTGATTTCATCACCAGCCCGACTAGTCCCTCCATGTAGACTGCAGTGTTGACCAGGGGCTCCCCTGCTGCAGTCGGTGAATAGATGTTACTCCTCAGTGTCACTGTGTGAGACTCTCTTTCAAAACACCTCCTCAGTGACTGCACAGCATCACCTATTAAGTCTTCATCATAGACTGACTGATGCCCTAATAAGGTGGCATTAGGAGCTGTTTGGTATGCAAAACATCACACTGTGTTGTTTTAAATTTTTTCTGGTCAGTGTGTTTCTCGGCAGCGATGTAAGATGATTGATGGCACTATTTAATAATGCAACATTTCTCTGGACAACAGAAGCACTCGTCTACATCATAACACATTGCCTCACCAGTTGAACCACTTCTGCATTTACCCTGTCTCTGCGTGCTTATATTGAGCAGCACCCTGCATAGGTTAAAAAGAAATCTGCAAGTCATTCACACTCACTCATTAAATATATTTTATCCTTAGGCCTTACTCGTGGGCTCACACTCGCGGCTCAATCCAAGTCTGACAAGTCTGGCGAGTCGACTTCCGAGTCCGTTAAAATATAACGATGTTGTCCACCCATGGTTTCAATGCTCCTTAACAGCAATGTGTTGCATAACTGGTGCACCAGTTCTAACCTTTCAACCTCAGAATTTTACATAGTAACTGCAACCCAGTAAGGTAATCTCTATTCAAAGAGATGGCGCCTCAGATATTTTCATGAAAACTTTCCGGAGAAAAATTCACAGGAGGGCATGGTAATGCACCTCGACTCCTCCCTTCACCTCCCCCTTTGTAGTTCTGGCCTCTCAGCTATAAATATTGAGTGGGCGTACAAATGCTTGTGCATAGAGATATGTGTGAGCTGTGAAAATTGAGAGCTCAAGGTGCAATGCCATGTGGAGGGAGGCCGCTACACTGCCACGAGGCACTGCAAGGTGCCAACTGGAGCACCAATTATGCCATATGTTGCTTTTATGGAGCATTGAAACCGTAGGTGAAAAAGATAATCATATTTTAACGGACTCGGAAGTTGACTCACCAGACTTAGTCATTGCATTAAGCCGCAAGTCTGGGGGAGGCCAAAAGAAAAATATATTTCATGAGTGAGTGTGAATTATTTCCAGATTTTTTTTGCAAACCTATGTAGGGCATTGCTCAACATGAGTGAACAGATACAGGGAAAAGGCGGAAGTGGTTTGGTCGGCCAGGGAAGTGTTGCATTTCAAGTCGTGCCATTGGTCATCATGCTTGTGATGCGCTGTAGACTAATACACGCACCAGAAAAAAAAATTGCCCGCAGCTTCCCTCGGGGGAACACTGAGGAGGATGCGGAAGCATGTAATTGGTTAACGGGTGTTAAATTGCGACTTACTTGGGTCGATGGCTAAATTGGTTAACGTGGTTGTGAAATGGGGTGTTAAATGAGTGAACACGTACGGCACGTATGCGAAAGGGCGGTGTTTTATTTATTGCGACGAACTTTGAGGACGATGGCTTTGTGGTCGGTAAAGTAAAGAGTGAGTGGATCGGGTTGCATCGGTCGTAGGTCGAAATTTGCAAAGACGTGGTCGATGCAGGTTCCGCGAATGGTGTTCGGCTGGTGGTAATTGCAGTCGTCGTGCGTTGCGCGTTTCAGCGAGTGTCGCGACGCCATGTATTCGACTATCCAATCGTCCTTGATGACGTCGACGTTGAAGTCGCCAACTAGCATGAACGGTCGACGTACAAACCAACGGACGAGCGGCAACTGAGCGAGCGAGCGCCGACCTTGAGTATATATACAGCGCGACGGCGCATGCGCTGTCAGCTGTCGAATGTTCTCGAAGGAGAAGCGCACGCGGCACAGATGGTGGGCGACGGCGCGACGGCGCATGCGCGCGCGTCAGCTGTCGAATGTTTGAGAAGCGGTGCGGACGGCGCACTACAAGGCGCGAGTATAAGATGCTTCCGCATCTAAAAGAACGCATGGTGATGTTTCATGTACAAGCTAACCCCTTAATACTGCTTTATTTGGGCATGAGTCACTCAGTCTATGAAGAAGTGAGACGACATGACGCTGCGCAGTCACAGAGAAAGTGTTTTGAAAAAGAGTATCAGGCAGGGACACTGAAGACAAACAAGTATACACCAACTTCCAAAAGGGAACCGCTGATCGGCAATGCAATCTACGTGGTGGGACTGGTCGTGCTGGCGAGTATGAAATTATTGCTTGAAGTGCTGTTTAGTATTCTGGAATTCCTGAGTCTATCTGAACACAATTTGATTGTTTCCTCATTATTGGTAAATCTGTCTGATTTGTATAGTAATTCAACTAGGTGTGTGCATGTATGTAAGGCGGATGGGTGGGTGGATAGATGGTAGAACTTTATAGTCCTTAAAGACGTGGCCAGCACACAATGAGCTGTTAATACTTTATTCATTTAGAATGCATTATTTCAATGACATTTATATTGACATAAAGGTGCAGTTGCGAGTGCTGGCACGTCCTATTTTGATAACTATCACTAGACAGCTTGTTTACATAGTGTGCTCTCAGTGCTTGGTTTTTGTTGAGAGTACTAACAGCACAAAAAAATTCTTCCCTCTTGAGTGCGCTCACATTTGCTTTAACCAGCGTTTTGTTTCGTAGAGTCAAGTGAGATTGAATCCAAAAGAGGTAACTGCTTATCTCGATTCTGAATTGCTATATTTCTTGAACAAGGGTGCCAATAGTTACCATTTGCACCCTGGTTCGAGGAATATTGACATGACTCATCCATGCATAGCAAAACAAAGGCAAAGCCTTGAAAGGAAGAAGTTGCTTGCACGCTTTTCTCATAGCACTGTTGCGGCTTCCACATGACATTGTGTCCTGAGTTTTCATATTTTTGTGCTTTTGCACCAGCGTTTGGTGTGAAGCATGCTGGCTATTGGCGCGGTGCCTTCTTTCAGAGGAGGGTGCAGGAGCATGCATGCGTCAGAAAAGCGGCTGTTGGTGGCTCGTGTAGCTGCAAAGGACTCATTAGGGGCTGTGCTTGGGGGCTTATTTTTTAACGTTGTTTATGTGCTCGTTTGTGTCAGCTATGGTTGTATGCTTATGTGGAATCACCTTATTTTATGGCTGACTTAACTATCCATTTTTTTGCTTTTCAGGAGGCAGAACCCAGTGGGGGGACTGCCGCTTACAGTTTTGGCCCTGATAAATAACAAAGTAGGCAGCTGTGTGTTTTTTTGAAATTGTTTGTTTGCTGTTGATGCGTTAGTACTCCTCACTACCAGTTCCACAATATTCATCATACAGCCAGAATATGCCGTTTACACTTCTGCAGCTTGCACTTATCTTTTTTGTATGCATGTACTCTATTTGCTCACATAATATTCGCATTTTTTTCATTTTTGGTAATTTACTGATTTAAAGGTGTGGTTTGTACAGTGGGCAAAGTTTTTGGAACAGGTCGACTAAATGTAAAACCTGAAGCTGGAATTGTGATGGCTACGTTGTGCCATAACCAAACCATATCAGGTTGAAGAGTGCCTACCTTCATGTTACAGGCACATTGTCGCATCGCCTTGTAATGAAGAAGCCCTGAAAAGCCTTTCCAAGTAATCATCTTCATTACAAAAACTTAATTCATTCCAAATTGACTGCTGGGAAAACTTTTGCAGTCTGCGAAGTACTAGCGGGGCTACAGGAATTTGCCCCATGCTTTATGTGCTTTCTTTCACCTTTCGTTCGAGTGAGCACACTCAAAGCCCCGCAGGAGGGGAGGACTAGGGGGCAAGAAGCTATGTCTATTTATCAACCTGCGTCATGACCTTCAGCGCTCTTATTTCCCGCCCTTTTTTTTCAAACATGGTACTACTTCTCAGTGTAATCACGAACACGTGCACGTGAACATGTGGCAGCCTCCAGTTGCGGTTGTAGACATTGCACTTCAAGCGCTGTCAGTTGGATTTGGAGCCTCATTTTTTTGAGGAAAACAGCGTTCTTAGGTGACTGATAATAAATTATGAATAACAGGATGCGTGCTGCCCTTTAAGGTCTGTCTCACATGCTCTCAGGTGCCATGACTACCCTCGGCAGCATTTTCTGACCATGCTAGAAAAGTGTTGCGGGGTCACTTAAATTGCTTCATGAAGGGTGTTGTGTACATTTGACTGAAATCGTTAAAAGAAATGCCCATTTTAGCATGCCTAATTGTTAAGTATATTAGGTATTTATTTATTGAGTATATTAGGTATATTAAGTAATAAGTATATCTGCCATCTGCTACACTTTATAAAAACAATTTGAAAACGATTTAAGTGATGACAGCTAATGATCCAGGCCCTTAAATTGCTGGACATTTAATATTGCCGTCGAGGCACTCAAAAAAAAGAGAAAAAGGTCTCTCTGGCGCAAGTGTGCCCTTAATTGGCTATGCTTTATATGGTTTTACCTGCTTCAACATCATCAAAATGCTTGATGAACAAGAAGAAAAATTCCCTGTGGCACGAGTGTGTGATCGAATGCTGAGCTATTTCTGGTTTTCCCATTTCTCTGCAAACTTATTGTTATAGTTTGGGTGCCAAAGTGAATTCAAATATGAAAGTGTGAGTGCAAATTGAATATTTTTCTGAAATTTCTAGAATACTCCAAGAATTCTTTTCATATACTTCATGTGAAATTCTAGAAAAAAGTCGGAGAGGCTTCGAAAGCTTATTCTTATAAGATGAAAGTCTTCCTTTTTGGCAAAATTTATGAAGTGTTGGTAGGCTAGCATTTTCTACTTTCCTTATTAAGAATAAGGAAATGCAGCAATTGAACTTATATATACACGAATGTGTTTATAGTGTAGGCATTCATTAAGCACATCTACTATCTTTACACATGTTCATCATCATGGGTGGTCGTCATCTTCATCTGCTGCGGGGATTTGGATGGCCTGTGTTCTGTGCCTTGGGTGTGGTCGCTTCATCGTGTCTTCTGGGCCTAGTAAAGGTTGCCTTCACCGTTGCATCACAAGTGGTGGAGTGTTCTCTGGTATCTTCCGTCCTCTCCCAGCCCGCTTTACCTCCTGGAGCTCCGCTCAGGTCGTCGTCTGTGCCAAGTGTCCGGTAACAAGCCTCAGGACGAGCCAACCAGCGCTTCTACATTTACCCCCGTGGCCCCGGCTACCACGGCCTATCCATCGTGGATTATCACCGCGCACCAGCGTAAGCCACCCATGTTTGCAGGACTTCGAGGTGAAGATGTGGAGGATTGGTTGGACCAATTAAATCGAGCTAGTTCCGCTAACAAGTGGAATGATCCTACCAAGCTTCGCCGTGTTTCTTTTTATCTGACAGGCGTAGCGAAAACATGGTATTTCGATCATGAAACAGACATCACAGACTGGACACATTTCAAGCAACAGCTTCACCAAATTTTCAGCCCCCCGGCGCTTCGTTCAGTTCTCGTGAAGAAGACATTGGATGCTCTCAAGCAACAATGCGGTGAGTCTTACACCTCGTACATAGAGGATGTGCTTGCTCTCTGTCACCGTTTTAGCACGTCCATGTCTGAATCAGAAAGAGTTCGTCATCTATTGAAAGGGATCGGCACGGTCGCGTTCAATGCCTTGGTCATACAAAACCCGATCACAGTTGCTGACGTTGTTGCAACGTGTCAACGCCTAGAGGAACTTGAGTCCCAACGGTTACCACCGGACAGCACTGAAAATACCACCACGACTGATGTTTTCATAGCTTGTCTTCTCCATTTTGTGCAATTTGCCGTGCTGAGTTCATGTGCCCACCAGCTTATATTAGACTGAGATTTTCTGTCTAGGGCGAACGCTTCCATCTGCTGTAGAGAAAATGTTGTTCATAATGTTACGAGTAACTTGTTTAATGAGCTATTTACAGCGCAGAGAACCCGACGAGCAAGATGGCGTCAGACCAGCATCCAACGGAAAAACCCACTTCGTCCTCCTCTTTCTTGCAGCCGTGTTTAGCCGCATTTTCGTATCAATATGATGAAAACTGACTATGCGCTTTATGCAGATGACAAGCCCGTTCGCTTGCTTGGTGCGGAAGATACCGAACTACCGCCTAGCCATTAGCGAATAGTTACCATCACTTCTAATGTGATCGACTCTGGTGTTTGTCCAACCATCTGCACGCTGTCTTGCAAGAGGTATAGCCCTTGCTTCAGGTCTAGTGCGGTTTCACAATGGCTCCAGACTTCTCTACGCTACAAACCAGACGTCTGAGAAAATTCTCATTCCTAAGGGCACCACAATGGCTTGCGTTACCGAATCCCAACCTGTCTCTGTTGTTCCGCTTACGCCAGCGTGTTCTGACCTTCCGTCTATTGGATGTTCATCATGCGTTCCTGTTCTTGCTGCGACTATTAGTCCAGAGCTGACCTCTTCACAGACAGATGAGTTGCTTGCCTTGCTACACAAGCATAGTAGATTGTTTGATGCCCATTCCTCATCTCTGGGACATACGTCCATTATTAGGCATCGTATCCAGGCCGATGGCACTTCTATTGTACGCCGTCGACCATATCACGTCTCTTCGTCCGAGCGTGAGGTCATTGAACAAAATGTAGCCGATATGCTGCAACGGAACATTATACGCCCCTTTGCGAGTCCTTGGTCATCTCCTGTTGTTTTAGAAAGGAAAAAAGATGGCTCCGTGCGATTTTGCGTGGACTACAGTGCTCTCAATAAGATTACCCACAAAGATGTTTACCCCATGCCGCGCATAGACGATGCTTTGGATTCACTGCAAGGTGCCGAGTACTTCTCAAGCCTAGACCTACGTTCGGGTTAAAGGCAAATACCTACGCACGAGGATGACAAAGGAAAGACATTGTTTTCAACCGCAGATGGGCTGTACGAATTCAACGTCATGCCATTGGGCCTTCGCTATGCTCCAACAACATTCGAACGGATGATCGACACAGTTTCATGAGGCTTGAAATGGAACACTTGCTTGTGCTATGTAAACGATATCGTTATTTTCTCGTCAACTTTCTCTCAGCACTTGCAACGACTAGACGAAGTTCTCACGTGCCTTGCAAACGCAAGCCTTCAGCTGAACACCAAGAAGTGCCGTTTTGCGAGCAAAACAATTGAAATGTTAGGCCACCTCGTAAGCAAGGACGGTATTCGTCCCGACCCAGACAAGATTTTTGCTGTCCAACACTTCCCGCGTTCTGAAAAAGCCAAAGATTTGCGCAGTTTCCTCGGCCTCGCTTCTTATTGTCGCTGATTCATTCGAGACTTCGCCTAAATAGCTTCATCATTGCACAAGTTGCTCGGATCAGGCGTCGCCTTTGTGTGGTCTCCTGAATGTGAAGCGGCGTTTGTCCAACTGAAGGGTGCAATCAAATCCGAGGCAGTCCTTTGCCATTTCGACGAAACCACGCCTACGCTCCTGCATACAGATGCTAGTGGTCAAGGCATTGGTGGAATTCTTCTACAGCGAGACAAATCTTCACGTGAGAAGGTCGTCGCATACGCGAGCCGTGAACTGACTCCTGCAGAAAAGAATTATACCATCACCGAACAGGAGTGCTTATAGGTCGTATGGTTGATACAGAAGTTTCAACCTTATCTCCACGGCCGCCACTTTACTGTGGTTACGGACCACCACGCCTTGTGCTGGCTCTCGACAATCAAGAACTTGTCCGGCCACCTTGGTCGCTGGATTCTTCGCTTACAAGAATACAACTTAACGATTAAGTACAAGTCGGGAAACAAACATAAAAGCGCCGACGCACTTTCGCGTTACCCGCCCTATTCGGAGCCACTTAACAAACCAGCCACTGCCGCACTCGAGGAACTTTCGGCCGTCTCTTCCCTACGTGTTTCGTCCTTAGCTACTGTGGACCCAACTTCTCCAAGCGAGTGTGGTTTGTTCTTATCTCACCAAGGTGCTGACCCTTACTGTCGCCGCATCATTGACCGTCTTGACGGGACTTGCCGGCCCCCTAACGCCCGTCTTCGCCGACAGCTGACGCAATTCAAGCTAAACAACTACGTCCTGTACCGTCATATCCACCACCCTGATGGTCTACGCTGGGTGCCCGCTCTATCTCGCTCTCTTCGGGCTCAAGTCCTCAAGACATATCACGACGACATGTCTGCTGGACACATGGGCTTCCAGAAAACGTATGACCGCATAAGTTGTCACTACTTTTGGCCGGGCTTGTCCACCTGTGTCACGAAGTACGTTGCCTCATGCGCCCTTTGTCAGCGTCGCCAGCTACCTACATCAACTCGAAGTGGACAATTACAACCACTCCTGTGTCCCCTGCATTCATTTGAGGAAGTTGGCATTGACCTGTATGGTCCGCTTACAGCCGAAGTTACAGCTTTCGACCACCTGACCCGCTACGCCGAAACAGCTCCCGTGCCTTCTGCATCAGCTTCGAAAGTGGCTGATTTCATCCTTCGAGCAATAATCCTTCGTCATGGAGTTCCTCGTGTAATCCTTAGCGACCGTGGAAGAGTATTTCTTTCAGAACTCGTCGAAGAAGTACTCAAGGTGTCCGGCTCTACACACAAAACAAGCTCCAGTTACCATTATCAGACGAACGGCCTGACTGAGCACTTTCATCGTACAGTGTCAGATAAGATAGCAATGTATATCGAACCAGACCACAGAAACTGGGACACCATTTTGCCATTTGTCACTTTTGCCTATACTACCTCTGTACAGCGCACAACCGGTTACTCGCCGTTCTACCTCGTCCACGGTCACTTCCCCTCTTCTTTCCTCGATGTATCGTTCTTCTCTGCGCCTGTTAAACCATGTTCCTCTTCAAGTGAAGAATACGTGTCTCGTCTACTTCATTGCCGCCAGCTGGCTCGCGTCAACACTGAAGCCAAGCAACGGGATCACAAGCTTAAATATGATGCCTCTCATCGTGACGTGTCCTTCAGCCCTGGTAACGAAGTCCTCTTTCTTTCACCAATTCGCACTCCTGACCTGTGCGAGAAGTTTCAATTACGTTTCATTGGCCCCAACACTGTCTTGGAGCAAACGTCTCCTGTCAATTATCGCGTGGCACCCGTTCTTCTTCCAACAGACTGCCGCTGCCGGGCAGCAGAAATAGTCCACGTATCCTGCATGAAGCCTTTCATACGGCGTTCCTCTTCGCTTTAAACTGCGGCCAAGAACTGCGGTCAGGATGACCGCTTTCACGTGGGGGGAAGTTAGTGTAGGCATTCATTAAGCACATCTACTATCTTTACGCATGTTCATCATCATGAGTGGTCGTCATCTTCATCTGCTGTGAGGACTTTGCTTGCCTGAGTTCTCCGCCTTTGGTGTGGTCGCTTCATCGTGTCTTCTGGGCATAGTAAAGGTTGCCTTCACCGTTGCATCACAATATACACGATTTCATGCAGCCAAAGAGTTGATAAAATTTCAGGTCGAAAACCACTATAAATAGGTCCCTGCCTCTGCCACATATATCGTCTGCTTGTTAGAATCAACCTTGTCTAGAGTCAGTACATTTGTGACCGCAGCAGAGCCATAAACGCAGCTTTCACGCAATACGAGTGTGAAGAGGTGAAACATATTAAAAATTTGGAGGGTCCCTTTCAGTCAGACATTGACCGTATTTTTAGATGCGGAAGCATCTTATACTCGCGCCTTGTAGTGCGCCGTCCGCACCGCTTCTCGAACATTCGACAGCTGACGCGCGCGCATGCGCCGTCGCGCCGTCGCCCACCATCTGTGCCGCGCGCGCTTCTCCTTCGAGAACATTCGACAGCTGACAGCGCATGCGCCGTCGCGCCGTCGCCATCTGTGCCGCGCGCGCGCTTCTCCTTCGAGAACATTCGACAGCTGACAGCGCATGCGCCGTCGCGCTGTATATATACTCAAGGTCGGCGCTCGCTCGCTCAGTTGCCGCTCGTCCGTTGGTTTGTACGGCGCGTCGACGTCCGAAGTTGCCGTGAAATGAATGCCAACGAATCCACAAACACAATGATCGACGTCCCTTCGACCAGCGCCGCCCTTTTGCATACGTGTGTACGTGTTCACTCATTTAACACCCCCTCCTACAACCACGTTAACCAATTTAGCCATCGACCCAAGTAAGTCGAAATTTAACACCCCATTTCACAACCACGTTAACCAATTTAGCCATCGACCCAAGTAAGTCGCACTTTAACACCCCGTTAACCAATTATATGCTCCGCATCCTCCTCAGTGTTCCCCCGAGGGAAGCTGCGGGCAATTTTTATACTGGTCCAAATTTGCTACGTCATGATAAAAATTCACTTTTTTGCCATTACCTGCTCCGAACTTAGAATTTATTGCTCCAAAAGTAACATTTTGCGTCTCTGAAAAGTGCTCAAAATGGTATTTCGGCTGTTGCACCTGTTCTAGCAAACCAGCAAATCCGGTCGGGGTCCGAAAATAGTCATAGCTCAGAGTTTTGTTACAAGCACGAAGCAATGATTGAAATAGGAGCAAATGAAAATGCTATACAAAGATTAGCACCTAACTCTTCAGATTCAATCTCACAAAACGAAACACTGAATAATGTCAATTTGAGTGCTGCTGAGAGTGAATGGGTTTTCGTGCTGTCAGTAGTGTTAACGAATAGAAAGTGCTGAGAGCACACCACGTAAACAAGCCGTGTAGAAATATTTATCCAAATAGCATGCACCAGCACTCGTAACGGCGCCCTTATGTTCAAAGGTAGCAGCTGTTGAAAGTGTCCATATAATTGCCATTGCAATAATTTATTCTAAATGAATGGATAGCTAAATCACTGAACAACTCAAGTGTGTTTAACAATAATGGTGGAACAATCAAGTATTGCTCATCACAATCATGAAACTCAGGCACTCCAGAATATACAACCCTTCAAGCATTGATTTCATCACCAGCCCGACTAGTCCCTCCATGTAGACTGCAGTGTTGACCAGGGGCTCCCCTGCTGCAGTCGGTGAATAGATGTTACTCCTCAGTGTCACTGTGTGAGACTCTCTTTCAAAACACCTCCTCAGTGACTGCACAGCATCACCTATTAAGTCTTCATCATAGACTGACTGATGCCCTAATAAGGTGGCATTAGGAGCTGTTTGGTATGCAAAACATCACACTGTGTTGTTTTAAATTTTTTCTGGTCAGTGTGTTTCTCGGCAGCGATGTAAGATGATTGATGGCACTATTTAATAATGCAACATTTCTCTGGACAACAGAAGCACTCGTCTACATCATAACACATTGCCTCACCAGTTGAACCACTTCTGCATTTACCCTGTCTCTGCGTGCTTATATTGAGCAGCACCCTGCATAGGTTAAAAAGAAATCTGCAAGTCATTCACACTCACTCATTAAATATATTTTATCCTTAGGCCTTACTCGTGGGCTCACACTCGCGGCTCAATCCAAGTCTGACAAGTCTGGCGAGTCGACTTCCGAGTCCGTTAAAATATAACGATGTTGTCCACCCATGGTTTCAATGCTCCTTAACAGCAATGTGTTGCATAACTGGTGCACCAGTTCTAACCTTTCAACCTCAGAATTTTACATAGTAACTGCAACCCAGTAAGGTAATCTCTATTCAAAGAGATGGCGCCTCAGATATTTTCATGAAAACTTTCCGGAGAAAAATTCACAGGAGGGCATGTTAATGCACCTCGACTCCTCCCTTCACCTCCCCCCTTGTAGTTCTGGCCTCTCAGCTATAAATATTGAGTGGGCGTACAAATGCTTGTGCATAGAGATATGTGTGAGCTGTGAAAATTGAGAGCTCAAGGTGCAATGCCATGTGGAGGGAGGCCGCTACACTGCCACGAGGCACTGCAAGGTGCCAACTGGAGCACCAATTATGCCATATGTTGCTTTTATGGAGCATTGAAACCGTAGGTGAAAAAGATAATCATATTTTAACGGACTCGGAAGTTGACTCACCAGACTTAGTCATTGCATTAAGCCGCAAGTCTGGGGGAGGCCAAAAGAAAAATATATTTCATGAGTGAGTGTGAATTATTTCCAGATTTTTTTGCAAACCTATGTAGGGCATTGCTCAACATGAGTGAACAGATACAGGGAAAAGGCGGAAGTGGTTTGGTCGGCCAGGGAAGTGTTGCATTTCAAGTCGTGCCATTGGTCATCATGCTTGTGATGCGCTGTAGACTAATACACGCACCAGAAAAAAAAATTGCCCGCAGCTTCCCTCGGGGGAACACTGAGGAGGATGCGGAAGCATGTAATTGGTTAACGGGTGTTAAATTGCGACTTACTTGGGTCGATGGCTAAATTGGTTAACGTGGTTGTGAAATGGGGTGTTAAATGAGTGAACACGTACGGCACGTATGCGAAAGGGCGGTGTTTTATTTATTGCGACGAACTTTGAGGACGATGGCTTTGTGGTCGGTAAAGTAAAGAGTGAGTGGATCGGGTTGCATCGGTCGTAGGTCGAAATTTGCAAAGACGTGGTCGATGCAGGTTCCGCGAATGGTGTTCGGCTGGTGGTAATTGCAGTCGTCGTGCGTTGCGCGTTTCAGCGAGTGTCGCGACGCCATGTATTCGACTATCCAATCGTCCTTGATGACGTCGACGTTGAAGTCGCCAACTAGCATGAACGGTCGACATACAAACCAATGGACGAGCGGCAACTGAGCGAGCGAGCGCCGACCTTGAGTATATATACAGCGCGACGGCGCATGCGCTGTCAGCTGTCGAATGTTCTCGAAGGAGAAGCGCACGCGGCACAGATGGTGGGCGACGGCGCGACGGCGCATGCGCGCGCGTCAGCTGTCGAATGTTTGAGAAGCGGTGCGGACGGCGCACTACAAGGCGCGAGTATAAGATGCTTCCGCATCTAAAAGAACGCATGGTGATGTTTCATGTACAAGCTAACCCCTTAATACTGCTTTATTTGGGCATGAGTCACTCAGTCTATGAAGAAGTGAGACGACATGACGCTGCGCAGTCACAGAGAAAGTGTTTTGAAAAAGAGTATCAGGCAGGGACACTGAAGACAAACAAGTATACACCAACTTCCAAAAGGGAACCGCTGATCGGCAATGCAATCTACGTGGTGGGACTGGTCGTGCTGGCGAGTATGAAATTATTGCTTGAAGTGCTGTTTAGTATTCTGGAATTCCTGAGTCTATCTGAACACAATTTGATTGTTTCCTCATTATTGGTAAATCTGTCTGATTTGTATAGTAATTCAACTAGGTGTGTGCATGTATGTAAGGCGGATGGGTGGGTGGATAGATGGTAGAACTTTATAGTCCTTAAAGACGTGGCCAGCACACAATGAGCTGTTAATACTTTATTCATTTAGAATGCATTATTTCAATGACATTTATATTGACATAAAGGTGCAGTTGCGAGTGCTGGCACGTCCTATTTTGATAACTATCACTAGACAGCTTGTTTACATAGTGTGCTCTCAGTGCTTGGTTTTGTTGAGAGTACTAACAGCACAAAAAAATTCTTCCCTCTTGAGTGCGCTCACATTTGCTTTAACCAGCGTTTTGTTTCGTAGAGTCAAGTGAGATTGAATCCAAAAGAGGTAACTGCTTATCTCGATTCTGAATTGCTATATTTCTTGAACAAGGGTGCCAATAGTTACCATTTGCACCCTGGTTCGAGGAATATTGACATGACTCATCCATGCATAGCAACACAAAGGCAAAGCCTTGAAAGGAAGAAGTTGCTTGCACGCTTTTCTCATAGCACTGTTGCGGCTTCCACATGACATTGTGTCCTGAGTTTTCATATTTTTGTGCTTTTGCACCAGCGTTTGGTGTGAAGCATGCTGGCTATTGGCGCGGTGCCTTCTTTCAGAGGAGGGTGCAAGAGCATGCATGCGTCAGAAAAGCGGCTGTTGGTGGCTCGTGTAGCTGCAAAGGACTCATTAGGGGCTGTGCTTGGGGGCTTATTTTTTAACGTTGTTTATGTGCTCGTTTGTGTCAGCTATGGTTGTATGCTTATGTGGAATCACCTTATTTTATGGCTGACTTAACTATCCATTTTTTTGCTTTTCAGGAGGCAGAACCCAGTGGGGGGACTGCCGCTTACAGTTTTGGCCCTGATAAATAACAAAGTAGGCAGCTGTGTGTTTTTTTTGAAATTGTTTGTTTGCTGTTGATGCGTTAGCACTCCTCACTACCAGTTCCACAATATTCATCATACAGCCAGAATATGCCGTTTACACTTCTGCAGCTTGCACTTATCTTTTTTGTATGCATGTACTCTATTTGCTCACATAATATTCGCATTTTTTCATTTTTGGTAATTTACTGATTTAAAGGTGTGGTTTGTACAGTGGGCAAAGTTTTTGGAACAGGTCGACTAAATGTAAAACCTGAAGCTGGAATTGTGATGGCTACGTTGTGCCATAACCAAACCATATTAGGTTGAAGAGTGCCTACCTTCATGTTACAGGCACATTGTCGCATCGCCTTGTAATGAAGAAGCCCTGAAAAGCCTTTCCAAGTAATCATCTTCATTACAAAAACTTAATTCATTCCAAATTGACTGCTGGGAAAACTTTTGCAGTCTGCGAAGTACTAGCGGGGCTACAGGAATTTGCCCCATGCTTTATGTGCTTTCTTTCACCTTTCGTTCGAGTGAGCACACTCAAAGCCCCGCAGGAAGGGAGGACTAGGGGGCAAGAAGCTATGTCTATTTATCAACCTGCGTCATGACCTTCAGCGCTCTTATTTCCCGCCCTTTTTTTTCAAACATGGTACTACTTCTCAGTGTAATCACGAACACGTGCACGTGAACATGTGGCAGCCTCCAGTTGCGGTTGTAGACATTGCACTTCAAGCGCTGTCAGTTGGATTTGGAGCCTCATTTTTTGAGGAAAACAGCGTTCTTAGGTGACTGATAATAAATTATGAATAACAGGATGCGTGCTGCCCTTTAAGGTCTGTCTCGCATGCTCTCAGGTGCCATGACTACCCTCGGCAGCATTTTCTGACCATGCTAGAAAAGTGTTGCGGGGTCACTTAAATTGCTTCATGAAGGGTGTTGTGTACATTTGACTGAAATCGTTAAAAGAAATGCCCATTTTAGCATGCCTAATTGTTAAGTATATTAAGTATTTATTTATTGAGTATATTAAGTATATTAAGTAATAAGTATATCTGCCATCTGCTACACTTTATAAAAACAATTTGAAAACGATTTAAGTGATGACAGCTAATGATCCAGGCCCTTAAATTGCTGGGCATTTAATATTACCGTCGAGGCACTCAAAAAAAAGAGAAAAAGGTCTCTCTGGCGCAAGTGTGCCCTTAATTGGCTATGCTTTATATGGTTTTACCTGCTTCAACATCATCAAAATGCTTGATGAACAAGAAGAAAAATTCCCTGTGGCACGAGTGTGTGATCGAATGCTGAGCTATTTCTGGTTTTCCCATTTCTCTGCAAACTTATTGTTATAGTTTGGGTGCCAAAGTGAATTCAATTATGAAAGTGTGAGTGCAAATTGAATATTTTTCTGAAATTTCTAGAATACTCCAAGAATTCTTTTCATATACTTCATGTGAAATTCTAGAAAAAAGTCGGAGAGGCTTCGAAAGCTTATTCTTATAAGATGAAAGTCTTCCTTTTTGGCAAAATTTATGAAGTGTTGGTAGGCTAGCATTTTCTACTTTCCTTATTAAGAATAAGGAAATGCAGCAATTGAACTTATATATACACGAATGTGTTTATAGTGTAGGCATTCATTAAGCACATCTACTATCTTTACACATGTTCATCATCATGGGTGGTCGTCATCTTCATCTGCTGTGGGGATTTGGCTGGCCTGTGTTCTGTGCCTTGGGTGTGGTCGCTTCATCGTGTCTTCTGGGCCTAGTAAAGGTTGCCTTCACCGTTGCATCACAAGTGGTGGAGTGTTCTCTGGTATCTTCCGTCCTCTCCCAGCCCGCTTTACCTCCTGGAGCTCCGCTCAGGTCGTCGTCTGTGCCAAGTGTCCGGTAACAAGCCTCAGGACGAGCCAACCAGCGCTTCTACATTTACCCCCGTGGCCCCGGCTACCACGGCCTATCCATCGTGGATTATCACCGCGCACCAGCGTAAGCCACCCATGTTTGCAGGACTTCGAGGTGAAGATGTGGAGGATTGGTTGGACCAATTAAATCGAGCTAGTTCCGCTAACAAGTGGAATGATCCTACCAAGCTTCGCCGTGTTTCTTTTTATCTGATAGGCGTAGCGAAAACATGGTATTTCGATCATGAAACAGACATCACAGACTGGACACATTTCAAGCAACAGCTTCACCAAATTTTCAGCCCCCCGGCGCTTCGTTCAGTTCTCGTGAAGAAGACATTGGATGCTCTCAAGCAACAATGCGGTGAGTCTTACACCTCGTACATAGAGGATGTGCTTGCTCTCTGTCACCGTTTTAGCACGTCCATGTCTGAATCAGAAAGAGTTCGTCATCTATTGAAAGGGATCGGCACGGTCGCGTTCAATGCCTTGGTCATACAAAACCCGATCACAGTTGCTGACGTTGTTGCAACGTGTCAACGCCTAGAGGAACTTGAGTCCCAACGGTTACCACCGGACAGCGCTGAAAATACCACCACGACTGATGTTTTCTTAGCTTGTCTTCTCCATTTTGTGCAATTTGCCGTGCTGAGTTCATGTGCCCACCAGCTTATATTAGACTGAGATTTTCTGTCTAGGGCGAACGCTTCCATCTGCTGTAGAGAAAATGTTGTTCATAATGTTACGAGTAACTTGTTTAATGAGCTATTTACAGCGCAGAGAACCCGACGAGCAAGATGGCGTCAGACCAGCATCCAACGGAAAAAACCCACTTCGTCCTCCTCTTTCTTGCAGCCGTGTTTAGCCGCATTTTCGTATCAATATGATGAAAACTGACTATGCCCTTTATGCAGATGACAAGCCCGTTCGCTTGCTTGGTGCGGAAGATACCGAACTACCGCCTAGCCATTAGCGAATAGTTACCATCACTTCTAATGTGATCGACTCTGGTGTTTGTCCAACCATCTGCACGCTGTCTTGCAAGAGGTATAGCCCTTGCTTCAGGTCTAGTGCGGTTTCACAATGGCTCCAGACTTCTCTACGCTACAAACCAGACGTCTGAGAAAATTCTCATTCCTAAGGGCACCACAATGGCTTGCGTTACCGAATCCCAACCTGTCTCTGTTGTTCCGCTTACGCCAGCGTGTTCTGACCTTCCGTCTATTGGATGTTCATCATGCGTTCCTGTTCTTGCTGCGACTATTAGTCCAGAGCTGACCTCTTCACAGACAGATGAGTTGCTTGCCTTGCTACACAAGCATAGTAGATTGTTTGATGCCCATTCCTCATCTCTGGGACATACGTCCATTATTAGGCATCGTATCCAGGCCGATGGCACTTCTATTGTACGCCGTCGACCATATCACGTCTCTTCGTCCGAGCGTGAGGTCATTGAACAAAATGTAGCCGATATGCTGCAACGGAACATTATACGCCCCTTTGCGAGTCCTTGGTCATCTCCTGTTGTTTTAGAAAGGAAAAAAGATGGCTCCGTGCGATTTTGCGTGGACTACAGTGCTCTCAATAAGATTACCCACAAAGATGTTTACCCCATGCCGCGCATAGACGATGCTTTGGATTCACTGCAAGGTGCCGAGTACTTCTCAAGCCTAGACCTACGTTCGGGTTAAAGGCAAATACCTACGCACGAGGATGACAAAGGAAAGACATTGTTTTCAACCGCAGATGGGCTGTACGAATTCAACGTCATGCCATTGGGCCTTCGCTATGCTCCAACAACATTCGAACGGATGATCGACACAGTTTCATGAGGCTTGAAATGGAACACTTGCTTGTGCTATGTAAACGATATCGTTATTTTCTCGTCAACTTTCTCTCAGCACTTGCAACGACTAGACGAAGTTCTCACGTGCCTTGCAAACGCAGGCCTTCAGCTGAACACCAAGAAGTGCCGTTTTGCGAGCAAAACAATTGAAATGTTAGGCCACCTCGTAAGCAAGGACGGTATTCGTCCCGACCCAGACAAGATTTTTGCTGTCCAACACTTCCCGCGTTCTGAAAAAGCCAAAGATTTGCGCAGTTTCCTCGGCCTCGCTTCTTATTGTCGCTGATTCATTCGAGACTTCGCCTAAATAGCTTCATCATTGCACAAGTTGCTCGGATCAGGCGTCGCCTTTGTGTGGTCTCCTGAATGTGAAGCGGCGTTTGTCCAACTGAAGGGTGCAATCAAATCCGAGGCAGTCCTTTGCCATTTCGACGAAACCACGCCTACGCTCCTGCATACAGATGCTAGTGGTCAAGGCATTGGTGGAATTCTTCTACAGCGAGACAAATCTTCACGTGAGAAGGTCGTCGCATACGCGAGCCGTGAACTGACTCCTGCAGAAAAGAATTATACCATCACCGAACAGGAGTGCTTATAGGTCGTATGGTTGATACAGAAGTTTCAACCTTATCTCCACGGCCGCCACTTTACTGTGGTTACGGACCACCACGCCTTGTGCTGGCTCTCGACAATCAAGAACTTGTCCGGCCACCTTGGTCGCTGGATTCTTCGCTTACAAGAATACAACTTAACGATTAAGTACAAGTCGGGAAACAAACATCAAAGCGCCGACGCACTTTCGCGTTACCCGCCCTATTCGGAGCCACTTAACAAACCAGCCACTGCCGCACTCGAGGAACTTTCGGCCGTCTCTTCCCTACGTGTTTCGTCCTTAGCTACTGTGGACCCAACTTTTTTGTCTTTGGTAGGTTAGAACAGTTCAAATAGCAAAACTTGCAATACGAATTGAATCGAATAGCGAACATTATTCAAAAGATATTCGAAAATATTGCTACGTGCCAGTGCACGTAGCTCCATGCACTTCTTCAGCACTTCCATGCACTTCCATGCACTTCTTCAGCTCCATGCACTGGCACGTAGCAATATGAATGTTTGTGTCCCCACATTTATTGTTTACTTCACATTTTTATTCCATTTTTTGTTCTCAGTAGAAAAGACATGTGCCGTTCTAAATGCTGTGCTAAGGCCACAGCTCAGAGCTCGTGCACGTGCCTAAAGCTCCGCGCATATTCTTCTGTAAGAACTTCTATTCACCTGTTTGAATTCAAAATTGTGAAACATCCAGGATCAATTTTCACTATTGAAACTTTATTCTTTGAAGTAGTTATGCTAGAAAATTTTAAGAGTAATAGCAACAGTTTGAGAGTGAGTGTAAAGATGTTAACTCCCACACACAAAAAAAGGATCACAGAGAAATTTTTCTAATGCAGCTTAATCTGAGAGGCAGAACAAGGAGCAATGGGCTTGGCTGCTGTCGTGATACAGGGAGGCCACAAAGCTCCTGTGGAGTGTCCTTCAGCTTCAGAACAAGAGCCTCATAGTAGCCCTGCGTTGGAGTATTTGCGCATCATGTGTACAAAGAGGTGTCCCTAAAAAGGGCCCTGACAGTGAGAAATTTGAAGGTTGTGGCTAGTGATTATTGCTTAAAGAGGTACTGACACAAATTTTTGTCTTGAATTATTACCATTGTTGACTGCTTATTAGTATCAATGTGGCTGATTACTTGCTGCAGCATGGGACATGTTGACGATTGCTGTCTGTTTATTAAAGACTAGTTTTATCTTGGCACAGCTCTGAGAACACAAGCCACCGGGTGCAACAAATTTCAGCTAGCGTGCAAAATGGTACATATAAAATGGGGTTTCCTGGCGTAAGCAGCACTTGTACAGCAGGTCTATCAATAGTGAAAGCGGGCGGTGACAACCGACACAGTAATCAGGGCGCTGTGGCAAACAGCTCGCCCTCGGCGCTTCTGGCCTAAGAGATCGCCCACCATGGCGTATTGTTCTTCTTCCTCCTTAAACACAGAACACTGACGCACTTCCGTGCTGCCTGCATCGTGTTCTCACATTCTTTTGCTGCTGCATATATGCAGCACAACGTCATTGTCGTCAACTTAATCGTTGTCGTTTGGGTGCAAATATTTTCTTGAGGCATCCTCACATTCCATATGTTTACATCCAACATGGACACAGCAGTCACTGAATAGTAGCCTGCTTGCACAGGTGTGGCCAAAGGGCAACAACGACTATGATGTCAATAATGTAGCTGTGCACACTCTGAGCTAGGACTCAGCTTCATGACTCAAAAGTTGGAACACAGCTTCAGGGTCACTTTGAGTGATTCAATGATGCGAGGCTAGGCATATAGCACTGGATCAGGCACGCCAACTTCAATATTCATATAATTGACCGTCTAAGTTATAATTTTTCATAAAATTTCTACATATACGCATGTTCAAGAGAATCGATATCGCAGGCTATATGAGCCACAAAATTTTGTGTCAGTACTCTTTATGGTATTTTGCTTTATGTTTTAACTTACAGGTAAACAAATAAGCAAAGTATTTAGTAAGTGCTGCATGTATTTGCCCAATTCTGTGCAGATGGATTAGCGAAACTTGTGAATCAGCCAGCAGATATGCATGCACCTAGCAGGCTTAGAAAAAAACCTTTCCTTGCAAAATGTTTAATCATATAAATAAATTCCAGGATGCAAAAATATTTTATTTCTTGTTTTTATCCAACGTCTCGACACTACAATATGTACAGCACTTTGTTCCGCCCATTCAGTCTACTGCACTTTCGAAGCACCATTAAATAGCCTATCGTGGTATATTCGGATTTTTCACACTTTATAAATTGACATTGCCTTATTAACATGCTTAGGCTAACATTACTTATGACCCTTACTACTTGCCATAGGAATCGCGGATGTTCTGCAGAAGGACTTGTTCTTGAGCTAGTTTACGCTTCCTTAATATTATATGGTGTGTGGTTCTGTGTGACCGTTCTCTTTTTTTGCATTACAATATGATTTTCAGCAGGAACCGGAGAATTCAAAGGATACCTATCACCTATATTACCCACAAACCCCATAACTCCTGAATGGCCCATATACACCACATTCCCTATATGGCCCATAAGCCTATATCATCTATATGGGCCGTGATCCCTGTACCTGCTATATGAGCCGTAATTCCTGTATCACCTGTAACAAATAACATCGTATGATACGGGTCCTATCTGTATAGAAATTTTCAGTAAAGAGGTTTACGAGGTGGAGGTAAATGATGCCGTACGTCACTTCCGTGTCATGATTATCATGTATGAATATGTCGTTTACCTTCGTCATGTATTCACGTCACGTGATACCAAATTTTCTATATGTGGAGCTGGCGAAATGGCCGCGAGCACGCTATGAGCGTGGTATGTTGTCACGTTCTTACATGACACGCGTGTCATTATTATCAAGTTTGCACCAGCCATATATTTCGTCATCTATTAACGTCACGTAACACCAAATTTGGTATACGTGGAGCTAGCAAAACGGCCGCGAGCGCATCATCGAGGGCCTGATATACTCCAATGTAGCTTTGACGCGCGCACACGCTGGGCACCGCGACGCTACGTTAGCAAAACGCGAGCACCCTATAGCCTGAGCCAGACGCAACCAGCGTATGTCAGCATGGCCCGACGGCAACCGGCGCGAAGTGCGACATGCTGCATTTCGCGCCGATGCGTTATCCAGACTCAATGTGTGTCCCTCTGTTCATGATGGAGGGACGCTGGACGCGCTGAAACGCGCATGCGTCAATGGAATGCAAAACTTTATTACAAATAGTTTTTTCCGGTGAAGGTGGAGCCCTCAGTCCAGGGCCCCTGTGGCCTTTGCCATCTTGCAAGCTCTGTCGATCAGCTTGAGCTGTTTGTTCTTCAGGCTTAGAGCAGGACAGCGCAGCCTCCCACTGCTCCGGTGTTGGTGTACAGTTTCTTGGCACTACCTGTGTGTGTTGGTAGGCCCATGTCACGTGGTAAAGTCTGGGGTGTTCTCTGCATAGCGGGCATTTGTTGGCGTATTTTCCCGGATAGATTTACTCAGAAGACTGAGATTTAGGCACGTATTAGTCTGCAGCTGTCTCCAGGCAACCGACTGCTTTATGCGGAGGTCTTTGTGAGGAGGGGGCTATATCCTCCTCAGGGCTCTCTGGTGTTCTAAAATTGCTCCATAGCGTATAGTAACTGTGGCTGGTTCCTCATCGTTGTGCGCCCCCCGGTTGGCGTATTCTCAGGGAATGGCGTCGGCACGCTGGTTCCCTGTCACAGTTTCATGGCCTGGTGTCCACGTAATGGAGCAGCTCGAGAAGTTGATTTTTCTTCTTTTGAGTATGCGGATGACAGCACTGGATATGCGTCCACTGCTGTACCGTCGACACGCTTCTTACGAGTCAGTAACTACTGCTGTAGTAGACTCTTCGCTCTGGTGTGTGATGGCGAGCGCGATCACTACTTCCTCAGCCTCGAGGATGTTGTTGCTTTTGATCGAAGCGCTGTTGACTTCCCTAAGCTGGTGATCAACAACGCTTACAACTGTCCCGGAGTGCCCTCTGTATGGGGTCGCGTCAACGTACAATACGTCGGTTCTCGCCTTGAAATTTTTTTTGTGCTCCTGATCTGGCTTTTATTCGAGCCTTATGGATTTCTGGATACGTGTTTCGAGATATTGGGCTGACTTCAATGATCTGGCGAATGTCCTTTGGTATGCTCGCCGTGTTATTGATTTCTTCGCAAGCATCCCTTGTGCCCAATGTCTGCAACGTATGCCTGCCCGTAGCAGTCAACAGTAATCTCATTTTCTGCGCAACAAGGTGCGCCTCGATGTGTTCTTGCACTGTGTTGTTTATCCCGAGTTTAAAAAATTTCTCTGTCGAGGTGCTGACAGGTAGGCCAAGGGCGCACTTGTAGGCTTTTCTGAGGATTGCTTCTAATTGTTCTTTTTCCTGTGGGAGTGGTGTTTGGTAGGGGACACTGTATACAATCCTACTGACCACGAGGGCCTGTACAAGCCTACAAGTGTCCTCCTCCTTCATACCCCGTCTTTTGTTAAGAGATTCCGGTGATCATCTTCGTGATTTGCGCTGTAGTGTTTGACGGCTGACTGATGGTGTGGTCTATACGACAGTTGCTTTGTATCCACATGCCGAGAATCTTAATTCGGGACACTTCTGGAATCTTCTTCCCAGAATCGTAATTCAGGGCACTTCTGGAATCTTCTTCCCCCCTATATAGACGTCTTTGGAGTTTCGCAGATCGTATCCTTGTCTGTAGACTCTCAGGACTTTCGATTTCTCCGGAGAGCAGACGAGGCCACATTGATGCACGTAGTCATGAACAGTATCAGCTGCGCGTTGATGAAGATCTTGTTTTTGGCCTAGAGATCCTCTCGTCACCCAGATTGTAACATCGTCTGCGTAGATGGCATGTCTGAGTCCTTCAATGTTTTCGAGGTTCCGAGCTAAGCAGATCATAACGATGTTGAACAGCATCGACGATATCACAGAACCATGAGGTGTTCCTTTTGTGGGCGTATCAAACGTATCAGTGCGGATGCCTCCTATGCCAATTGTGGCGGTTCTGTTACTGAGAAAAGCTTTGATGTAGTTGTGTATTCGCTTTCCCCAGCCTAATTTGCTAAGCCCCTCTAGCACAGCCTTATGACTGACATTGTCAAAAGCAGCCTTAAGATCCAGTGCAAGTAGTACGTTTTCGCCATGTTTTGGGACATCGGTAAGCACCTCCTCCTTGATTTGTAAGAAGACGTCCTGTGTTTAGAGGCATTTTCGGAAGCCAAACATGGTGTGCGGCATGAGTTGTCTTCCAGGTAGGTCTCCAGCCTCTGAAGCACGATTCTCTCGTATACTTTTCCCAAACATGAAGTCAACAAAATGGGTCTTAAATTTTCCAAGCTTGGAGCCTTTCCAGACTTTGGAATCATTATTATTTCCGCATGTTTCCAGTCGTTTGGAACGGTACCTTTTTCCCAATGTTTGTTGATGAATTCTGTAAACCTTGTGATACATTTGTCATCGAGGTTCCGTATCATAGCGTTGCTGATGCCATCCTTTCCTGGCGTAGTGTTCTTTGTTGCCGACAGCATAGCATGGCGAACTTCTTCTGTGGTAATGGGTTCGTACAGAGCGGGATTAGCTACACCATTGTATGCCAGGTTGCAGTCAGTATTCGTTGTATCGCCAATATAGCGCAGCTTTATGTGTTCTAGCAGTTCCTGGTCTGTGCCTTTGAATTGGTGTGCAATCTTTTGAGTCGTCTTACAGGTTTCAGTCTTGGTCGAGGTTGGGTCTATGAGGGCCCTCAGCAAGACCCTGTCCTTTTCCAACCTAGTGTACCCTGTAGCTCGTTGCATTTTTGGTCCCAGTTGCGCCTTGACAGCTGCGTCGCATACTCTTCGGCTTCCATGGTGACTGCGGCGATCCTAAGTCTCAGTTTGCGGTTGTGTTTCTGCCGCTTCCATCTTCTTAATAGGCCCCGGCGGGCGTCTCAGAGGTGTAGGAGATGCTTGTCCACCTCGGGCGTGCTTGTAGATAGGGTAACTTCTCGGGTTAATCGTTTCCAGTCTGCCTTGATTCCTGAGACCCAACTCTCAATGTCGGCAATTTTTTTATCCTCGAATTCTGCCCTAGTTTTTCTAAAAGCTTCCCAGTCTGTAAGTCGAGCCAGGCTATGTCGTTTCTTAACCGGGAGGGCTTCTATCTGGATACGCAAAATGCAGTGGTCACTACCAAGCGTTTCCCCACCGTTTTCCCATCGGGCCTCCCTGACACCTTTAACGAACGCCAAGTCCGGGCACGTATCTCGGTTGATACTATTCCCCACTCGCGTTGCTTGAGTGTAATATGTAATGAGGCTTAGCCTTCTGCGATCAGCTTCTACGGTCAAATCCCGGCCTTTCTGAGTTTCCTTGACATATGCCCAGCTCTTGTGCCACGCATTAAAGTCTCCAAGGATGACAAGACCCTTTTTGCCTGCTGCTTGTTCTGCCTTGTGCAGAAAGGAGCTGAAGTTGGTTTACCGCTGGCTTGGTGGGCTGTAGATATTGAGGAGAAATATGCTTTCGTCGGTTCTTTGTTTCGTTATGATTTCAATGAGAACGTGGTCGATGTCTGTTGCATCGATGTCATGTTTAATTCCGGGGACCGTTTTGGCAACCAAAGTAGCGACCTTACTTTGGCCAGGACCCTCATAAACCAAAAAGGCAGTGAGTTTTGGTGAGCCGCCGGTTTCCTGGAGGGCGATGATGTCTGGTGGAGTTGTGCATTTATTGATGTATTGATTCAGAAGACCTTGCTTTTGACAGATTTCACGACAGTTCCGCTGCCATATTTCGAGGGTTTCCAACTTGACCAAGCATTTACGGCTTCTCGCCATAATCAGGTGATGGCCGAGCGTAGGGTTTGCCTCTGGATTTCATGGCCGTGAGTTGCACCACACGTTCTCTATCCTTGCGCGCCTCATCTTGGATGTTAGAGATGAGGTTGCCAATATTTTCTAGGGCATTTTTTATGGCAGCCATGGTAGTTGGGAATTCCTGGCGCCCTACGGTGGCTGTCAGCGTTAAGTCTGATTGGGGGTTGGCATTGGTCTGTCCTGTTCTCCGGGCGTTCAGTTCATCTATGAGATCGTTTAGTTTCTGCCGGAGTTCAGCGTTTTCTGCCCTGAGTGTCTGAATAGTCTGCCTTAAATCTTTTACTTCGTCGTTAGGTGGCGCACTGCCATTCTTACCGACCATTTACTGTCTGTGTATTCGTGTTGTTTGGAGCAGTGGGAGAGGCAGGGAAAAAACGCGCTTTCCTGCTCACCATACCGTCATCTTCCTTCCTGGTGACGGGTTTCTTCTGCTGATTTTTCTTGTTTTCTGGAGCCTGGCGGGTCCTGGACGCCGATCTCGACCATGACCGTGGTTTTGATGCTGAACGGGACCTGGATGGTGAGCTTCCATCCCTGCTGAACCAGCGTTTATAGCCCCGGCCGCGTCCATCGGCGCCTTGTGCTCCGGCGGCCGTCCGCTTTTTTGTTCTTGGTCGTGGGCTTCTCGGTCTCCTGAGGCGTTCCTAGCACTCCTTTGCCCGCGTAGGGTGCGCTTCCTTGCATAGTGCCCACCGGGGCTCACAGGTGTGTCCGTCCTCTATGACTGGCTCGGTGCAATTTGAGCAGACAACAGCGTCTGGTGTTGGGCACACGTCTGCCCATGCCCAGGCTTGAAGCATATATAGCAAACTTGCCGCGGTGATCGATAGAGGTAGCAACGTGTCTCACCACCGTATTAGTAAACATAGCGCGGGACGATCTTGCCCTCGAAGGTGATGACGGCCCTTTGGGATTTTCCAAGCATTCTTGCATAAAGTATTTTCACTCCTTGGGTACGCACCTGAAGACGGGCTAGTAATTCGGTTGGCGTGGTCACGTCGTCCAGTCCGTGAATCACACCCTTGCACGAGTTGTCCGGCGCGGCTACGTAAGCCATCACTGCATAGTATTTTGCACCAAAACGTAGACTTTGAAGGCTCTGCACAATGTTGGCGGTCTCCATGCTTGGCGTGCTGAATATGGCGATGTTGGATCCATAGCACAGCCGTATAAGCAGGTTGCATTTGTTGCATATGTCTCGGTTACCACATGCCATAGTTCTTGCGCGCGCCATCTTATGCGTGCATTGACTGATGTTGAGCCCATCCCTCGGTCTAATGATGACCTTGAAGTCGGTTTTCGGCAGTGGAGGCAGTTTCTCTTTTCGAAGAGGATTCCCTTTCAGTTTAGGTTGGCTCGATGAGATTTGTCTACCACTTCGGCCCCGGTCTTAGGAATGGCGATCAGCCTTGAGTTGTGGTACGTTGCAGTGAACCATCCCCCGTTGTCAAAAGGCTTCTTTTGCGAGACGCTGGTAGCATTTTCTCCGCCTTGAGTTTTTTTCTTCGATCGATGTCGTGGCTCCGGTTGACACAGCCACGTCGTCGTCAGCCATTCTCGCGCGTTGCGCGGAAACGCGAGTAGCGTTTCGTCGGGCCGACGGCCCGACGCCGCTTAGGCTTAGAGCAGCGTTCTTCGCCTTGGATCTTCAACCAAGCAGACTTTCAGGAAATATAGACTTACGGTTAAAAACCGGTTATCCACCGACTGCGCGTGATCAGTAGAAAACGGTCCAGAACTTCATGAGTGGCGACGATGAGGTTTGCCGGGTAAGATGAGGCGTCGAGGCGGGAGCTCATGCGAAGCACGTTTGCTTCGACTGGCACTGTGTCGTCGTTTTGTTCTCGCGCTATAACTATCGTCATGACATACCAACTAGCCCAAGCTGCCACACTTCTAAGGCCCCCTAGCGTCGTCTCCCCTCATATAGAAGCGCTGCCCATGCGTCTAAGCAACGCAGCGCGGTGCGCGCCTGCGAGTACATGGCCGGACCGACGCCTGGCGTGGCAACGCCGGCTTGATGCGACGAAATAAACGCCGCCGAGCACGCGCACCGCGTCACTTCTAGATGTATTGGCGCTTTGAATGGGGGATGCAGTCATGTTCTTACATGACACGCGTGTCAGTATTGACATATTTACACCAGTCATATAATTCGTCATTCATTGACGTCACGTAACACCAAATTTCGTATACGTGGAGCTAGCGAAACGGCCGCGAGCGCATCATCAGTGTGACATGTAGCCATGTTCTTACATGACAAGCATGTCATGATTATCATGTTTGGATGTGTCATTTTGTTATGTCGTCCGTTCGCGTCACCTGATATCGAGTTTGGTATATGTGAAGCGAGCGAAACGGCCGCCAGCGCATCCTGAGCATGGCTTGTAGTCATATTTCAGGACACGCATCTCATGATTATCATGTTTGTACCAGTCACATACCTTCGTCATCTATTGACGTCACGTAATACTAAATTTGGCATATGTACGTGAAGCTAGCGAAACGGCCGTGAGCGCATCATGAGTGTAGCCTGTAGTCATGTTATTGCATGACAAGCGTGTGGTGATTATCATGTTTGGATGTGTCATTTACCTATGTCATCCCTTCGCGTCGCGTTAGACCGAGTTTGGTACATGTAAAGCTAGCGAAATGGTCGCGAGCACATTATTAGCGTAGCATGTAGCCATGTTGTTACATGACGCACATCTCATGTTTATCATGTTTGCACAAGTATCATACCTTCGTCATCCATTCACGTACGGTAATAAAAAGTTAGTTATATGTGACGCTAGTGAAACGGCCGTGACCGCATCAAGAGCATGTCATGTAGTCATGCGGTTACATGACACACATGTGATTATTTTAGTTTTAGGGTGTGTTGCATGTGTTTGCCATGCAATCATGTCATACCACACCAGTTTTGCAACGTGCCATGTGAGTGAAATCACCTCAAGAGCTGCAGGACCATGAAATGTAAATCTTCACATTCATGACATACATATCATGATTTTCACGGTATGACTAGTCAAATATTTTCTTCTTACAGTCATGTTATGCAATACCAAGTTTGCTAGCGACAGCATTATCCAAGCTGCCAGGAGAGCTAAAAGTTGTAGGCGGCTAGATAGATAGATAGATAGATAGATAGATAGATAGATAGATAGATAGATAGACGGATAGATGGATAGATGGATGGATAGATGGATGGATAGATGGATAGATAGATGGATAGATAGATGGATAGATGGATGGATAGATAGATGGATGGATAGGTAGATGGATGAATAGATAGATGGATAGATGGATGGATAGATGCATGGATAGATGGATGGATAGATGGATGGATAGATAGATAGATGGATAGATAGATGGAGAGATGGATGGATAGATGGATAGATGGATGGATAGATGGATGGATAGATGGATGGATAGATGGATAGATAGATAGATAGATAGATACGCTCAAAGTTGCCGAAGTTCGCTAAGAAATGCTTCACATTTAAAATCAACTAGATAGTGCAGTGCTGTGTCACTGAGGTTGCGTAGCATAGCGTTCGTGACTTGATCCGGTCCGGGTGCTGTGTTCCTCGTGAAAGTCTGGGCACCTGCGAAAAGCTCGGGGAACGTGATCGGGCCATCCCAGTCGAGTTATCCTGCCCCTGATATTCTTGCACAAGGGGTGAGGTTGTCTGCTTCTCCCCGTTGTAAATGTTTTAGATGCGGAAGCATCTTATAATCGCGCCTTGTAGTGCGCCGTCCGCGCCGTCCGCACCGCTTCTCGAACGTTCGACAGCTGACGCGCGCGCATGCGCCGTCGCGCCGTCGCCCACCATCTGTGCCGCGCGCGCTTCTCCTTCGAGAACATTCGACAGCTGACAGCGCATGCGCCGTCGAGCTGTATATATACTCAAGGTCGGCGCTCGCTCGCTCAGTTGCCGCTCGTCGGTTGGTTTGTACGGCGCGTCGACGTCCAAGGTCGCGGTGAAATGAATTCCAACGAATCCACAAACACAATGATCGACGTCCCTTCGACCAGCGCCGCCCTTTCGCATACGTGTGTACGTGTTCACTCATTTAACACCCCCTCCTACAACCACGTTAACCAATTTAGCCATCGACCCAAGTAAGTCGCAATTTAACACCCCATTTCACAACCACGTTAACCAATTTAGCCATCGGCCCAAGTAAGTCGCACTTTAACACCCCGTTAACCAATTATACGCTCCGCATCCTCCTCAGTGTTCCCCCGAGGGAAGCTGCGGGCAATTTTTTTATTATGTTCGATAAGTTCCTCCTCCGAGCCTTGGTATTCACCGATAATTCGTCGCATGACAGTAGCTGTCTCAGTGCGTGTGCTAGTTGAGTCTAACATGCAGTGAAGAATGGCCCAAGTTTTCTCTGTGCTTAGTGTTTCTCTGAGAGAGTCGCAGAAACGGCGCCAGTTCCTGGTATTGAGCTCTTTCGCATACGTGTTAGCCTTTTCTACCAGCAGAGCTATTCGGTGTCTGAGTTGGCGATTGTGCCGCTGGTGTTTCTAGCGCTTCGTAAGGCTTCTGCGAGCGTCCCAGAGGTGAGAAAGATGACTGTCTATTGCCGGTGTTTTCAGTGTGGACTGGATCTCCCTTGTTGTGGCATTCTTGTGGATTTCCGGAAAAACGTTATCCAACCCTGTGCGGTGGCTAGTGGCGAGAAGGTGACTTGTTTGTTGGCGTACTCTGCCCAAAGAGTGATTTAAATGAAGTATGGTTATCTTACTGTTGTGAGCTGCGTTCAGTCCCGAATTGCTCAACGAAGAAAATAACGGCGGAATTTTTATATTTGACGTTAAAAATACGGGTGTGAACTTCTGCCAATCTGTGAGTAGGGCTACCCCCAGAGGTTGTCGCACCTTGGCAGTGTTTGTAGGTTTACATAAGATGTAATGATCACTACCTAGTGTTTCCTCTAGGTAACGCCAAGTTACCCCCTTCTCACTGTAGAGAAAGGTAAGGTCAGGCGTGGTGTCCCGCGCAACGCTGTTGCTCGTTCGAGTAGAAATGCCTGGCTGTGTAATCAGCAAAAGTTCGTGGGATTGAGTCACGCTCAGTAGATTGAAACCCTTGAAACAAAAGCAAATTTATTTTTTCATGTCATTGCTGGCAGTAACTTCCACACTTACCGAGCCAAAGGGAAGATGTTTCATTCTGAACTTTTTTTATTAACAAGTAATCCCCTCCACGAAAAGTGGCACACGTCATAAGTTACAGTTGTAACGTGTGCCTTGGTGCCACAAAGCCTTGGTGAGGCAAAGCTTACAGCAGGCGTTATACTAGTAATAATAATAAATGCCAGATTATTCATCACTTTATCAAACTTTAAATGCAGGCTGTAAAATTATACTTTCTTTTATAAATACGTGTTCACTTTGACTGTGCAATATTTAGATAGTTAATTAGTACACTAAAGTCACACACGGCGTAAGACTTGGTTGAACAGAAAGCAGCCGGTTCGAACCAACTGTGTAATGAGCTTAGAGATAACAGCAGGCAGTGAGCTATGGTAACATCAACAAAGTATATGCCCTTGAGAAGTCTGTTTATATCGGTAATTTTTATTGAATTGACCAAATTTAAAAATGTGGTTGAAAAAACGCCATTAAAAGGATCCCTCGCACAAGAACAGGTGGGCTAAAGATGTCAGGCTTGTGTGGACGATGTATGACAATTGCAGCATACGCTTGAGGAGCGGCCTTCCAGAGAGCTTCAGAAAACTCTCATGGGGTGCCTACTGCAGGTACACTAGCTAGGTATTCACTACACTAATCGCCATCATTTTAAATTATAGCAAAACACACAGTGTGCATCTGTAAGGATTTTACGTAGCTTGCACGCTTCGTTGATGCTATGGCCGATGATGATGAGGATAATGAATGATGGTTCGGCACTTCGTAACGAATGGGAAGCTTTCAACCATGCACTCATAAAGCAGTTCACATGAAGTGCAGTCTTGTGCAAATCTGCTATTCTTCCAAGCAATTAATGTAATTTCTTACCTAACATGATGCCTGCAAAGAGTGTTTTTTCGAATAATATTTAAGCACTTCCACGATTTTATGGCAGGATGAATGATCACCATCTGGATTCCAGCTTAGATTGCTCACTCGCTGAGCTTCCTTTGTCAATAAGGATGACAGCTGCAGACAATAGTGCCACTAAAACTGGCTATTGTGAGCTCATAACTTGAACTTTAAAATGTTTTTCTCTTGTGTACAGAAATCATATGACCCTACCAATGAAGAACAGCTGTGTGACACGATTGTACGCTTATAATGAAAGAAATCGCACACTTGGAGAGTGATTTCAGCATAGTTTCTATCAAAAGCACATAATCTTCGGCAAAATTAGTCATTTGGAGTCATGTTATGCCTTGGCGCCATTCTTAAAATCTGTACTATTCAGCAACAATGAGCCTCACGTTGTACGCTATGACCTTCACGCACGAGTTTAAAATGACAACTTCCTCATGACCAAAACAGAGCAGTAGGTTTCAAGACGCTTGCTGGATAAGAAGGAGAATCTGATAAGACTTTACAGAATTACAGTAGGCTGCTGTCTCTGCACTCATGCATGATAAACGCATTCAACACTTTCTCCATGGCCCATGATGAGCGCATGTCAATTTCAGTTCATCTCAGCTGAATACTTTCTTCAATTGGGATGTACTCTTGAAACTTTAAAGCCCTTTAAACCATAAAGTATTTAAATTATAAATTAAAGTATGAATTGCAAAGTTATAATGTCCTGACTTTTTAATACCTTCAGTGTGACATCACTTGGGTGTTCCTTTGAGTCTCCCACCATCTGACTGATTAATTTTGAAACTCGTTCCTTAACCGTATTCACTACTGCGACACACTTTTCACCCTTTTGTTTACAGTCTTTAAGTTACGCAAGTGTATTCTCGATGAGAGACAGGTGTGTCTGGACACTCTGCTTTCCAGTTTGAAATTCAGATTTTATGTAAAGCCTTAATTTTTGTGGCAGTATTTTAGATCTTCCACGAAAAATCTCAATCAGGCCCCGGTTTTTCTTCATCACTCTTCATAATTAACAATAAGAGAATTACGCAATACACTCAGAAAGGCTCGCCGAAACCCCAAGGCATGCATATCTCGTCTTAAAACTCTTTGTCCATACATATTTTGCACCAACCATACACAAAAGAGCACGTAATTTAGCATAGTGTGCCTGGCAGTGCCACAAAGGTGCTGGGGCAGTGTAGAAATTCTGGCTAGTTGGTGTGGTATCATCTTGGTCAAGCTGCATGTTGGGGCAGAACACTAAAAGTAAGTAAGAAAAACAAGTGCAGAATTATAGGTTTTTATGAGACGCCATCCTTTTATGGGAGGAGTGATTGTATTACCTACAGAAAGAAGTGCGCATATGTAATTAGAACATGTCGCAGAGTTCAGTAATTTTAGAAAATTTTAGATTTCTACTTCTTCCGTCTGATATCGCATTTATGCAGGTCACTGAAGTTTTATTTATCATATTATATGGATCGCATTTATAAAGAATTCCAGCCACTACAGTGGCCATAATTCGCTACTGTAGCACAGTGAAATATTACCTTTGTATATTGGTGCTGCTTCTTTGGCATGAGTGCGAGTTAAAAAAGAACTGGCTAAATAAAATACAAAGCCTAGCCTTTAATTCTAGTGAATTTCATGTTGCATATTGTTAGAATTTGCAATATAAGGATTCTTTTTTTATTAGTTGTATATAAGGAGAGGTTGGTACCAAAGTGTGGCGCCGGCTAGTCCTCTTCTCTTGCACAAAAGTCGACATCGCATATTTTGTAGCAAACACAAGGCTATGCATATGAACATAGCACAAAGCTTACACAATGAGTCCACGTTTTTCAATACTGAATGTCCACACCACACAGAACTGTGTCCACACTACATAGAAATTTGTCCACACTTCACAAGCTTTGTAAAAACACAAGTAATCACGCCAATTTAAGTGTTCACACAAAACATGAAAGTTCAATAACATGTCTAAGGTGATCTTTTCGCTTAAATACTGAACTGTTTTCAAAAAGGTTTCCTCTCCCTTCCAAAAAATCGTTGCGAAACACGAAAATACTGTTTTGAAACACATCGGTTAAGAGTGACGAAGTACAATTTTTGTTTAGTACTTTTGAGCTATTGCTGATTCCTCCGGAAAGTGAACGGCTGCACGCGCAGCAGTGGCTTGTAGCTTTCCTTTTGGCCATGAACCCAAGATTTTTGCAAGCGATGGAGGTCGCTTATCCAAAGAATGAGTTTTTTGTAAAAGGTTCTTTGGAGGTTTGTCACGACTTTTACAGTGCAGAAGAATGTGCTCCACGTCTTTTTGAGCTTCTCCACATGAGCAGGTAGGACTGCCAGCTTTCCTCATTTTATACAGGAAGGCCTTCGTGTAGGCTTTACCAAGTCGAAGCCTATGGATGACTGTTTCTACCGATCGGGTAACCTTCAACGGAACATCGAATTTTACACCAGGATCAATGTTATACTTCTGAGAGTATTGCGCGCCATTTTCGAACCAGGTTTTCATAGAAAGTTGACAGTTCAGCTTATTTATTAGACATCGTGCATCGGTTATCGATAGAGGTTGCAGTGGTATATTATTTTCTTGATGTGCCGCATGTGCAATGCGATCAGCTACGTCGTTTCCTGTGATTCCACAGTTCCTTGGCACCCACTGGAACATGATAGTGTGGTTTAAATCTTTTTCTATAGCGTATGTCTGCTGCATTTCATATGCGAACTCACTAGTTTCGTTGCCCAAGCTTATTCCTTCTAAGGAAACTAATAAGGCTGGGAGACACTGATAATTACCCATTGATGTGGACCTAATTGTAAACATATGAAGCGTGAAACACAAGAGTATTGCATAGAGTCCTGCCGTTGTGGATGTTGTAAAATGGCTGAGTTTAAAAGCTTTTATCGCTTAGTATGCTGGTACAAAGAATGCCGACACACAGCTTTGATTCAGACATGATCCGTTGGTGTACACGTCAATATAGTCTTCATTATTGGTATAAAACTGTGTTAAAGTTACTTGCTTTATTAAAATATAGGCATATTGTTCTAACAATTTATTCCCGGAATCGAAGCTGTAATATCTGGGATAGAGACTTGCCATGGTGGGTGGGATGCACATGCAGGCCATTAATCGTGCGTAAGTAATAAACTCTTGAATTCTACTATAATTTTTGTAATCTTGCAGCTCATCTCTCCTGAATAGCTTGGCATAGGCGATGATTAGCGTGTTGAGTTGCCAACCGTAGATAATGACGGCAAGTTTCCGTAAATCTTATAGCATTGAAAGTCGGTTGACGACACTCCGCAGTTACCAAAGCACTGGCAGATGGTCGCGGTACACCAAGGCATATACGAAGGCTTCTGGCCAACAACCTTTGAATCCTCCCCTCTAAGTTACGTAATATACCATGTAAAACCGGGGCAGAGTAAGCTGTTCTATCTCGTATGATTGCTGAATGTACCCGCGATAAAGAAAAACATGAACTGCCCCATCTCACTCCGGTCAGTCGACGTAATATATTGATTAAGGAGTTGACTTTGTCCTGTATAGATTTTATCTGTGGAGCCCAAAACAGACGTCTGTCTAAAATAACCCATAGAATTTTGTGCTGTCGCACAAGTTGTAAGCGCTGAGAATCTATCTGAAGTTTAAATTTCTTAACGCATTTCCTTGTGAATGAAAGTACAGATGTTTTCTCGCGGGAAATAATCATGCCTCTGCTCTTAGGAAAGTCCTTGATTATTTTTAGCCCATCTTGAGGTTTTTGCCGAACTGCTTGAATACTTGTGTGTGATGCCCAATGCACAGATCGTCTGCATATAGGGAATATTTCGAAGTAGTGGGTAAGATATGTAATAATTCAGCCATAACGCAATAACTAAACATGGGCTTAGTACGCTACCCTGTGGAACTCCTTGACTGACTTTATGCTCTTTACTCTTACCGTCAGCTGTCTCAATGAAGATTTTTCTGTCTCTTAAGAATTCTGAAATCCATCTTAGTGTTCTGCCAACTATTCTTAACTGAATTAAACCGTGTATAGTACATGAGGGTGACTGGTTGTGTTGAATGCTCGCTTTATATCTAGAAATACTGCAACCAGGATTCTTCTACAGCTCCTCTCATGATCTACATAAGTTACAATGTCTAGAATGGCATCCATGGTGCAGCGGTGTTTACGAAAGCCTGCCATATTTTCTTGAAGCACGTTCATACATTGCACCCACCACTGAAGTCTAGCGGCGATCATCTTTTCCATAAGCTTACAAAGACAGCTGGTCAGGCAGACAGGACGGAAAGAATCTGTGGGTAAAGGTGTTTTTCCGGGTTTGATAATCGGGACCACTCTTGCAACTTTTCAGGAGAGTGGAAGGCACTCTGTTGTCCATGCATCATTAAATATCTCAGTCAACAAAGTATTTGTGACCACAGGACCTAGGTTTTTTATTGCTGCATATGTTATCCCATCAGGACCAGCTGCTGTCCTCTGTCGGCACGCTTCAAGTGCGTTATTTAATTCTTATAATGAAAACGGATAATCAAGGTCATTATGATGTCACTTGAGAGAAAAAGTAATCAACGCTTTATGCGCAACAGACTTAATGTATTCAGGCGTGTTCCCAGCTGCACCTGGTTGTGTAATATGATGACAAAATTTGTCCGCAACAGTCGTTTCCGGTACATTCTTCACTAAAGCTAAGGCTCTAAATAGTTCTTGATGTGTTACTGTCCCACTTAAAGAGCGTAGAACATTCCATTATTTTGACTGTGGTGTAAGTGGTGTTAGCGAAGTGCAGAATTCTCGCCAGCGCTTTGTGCCTTGTATATCGAGTTGTCGGCTCATGTGGTCATGCGTTTTTTGACAGTCGCGATAATCTTCAAGGAGACCCTTGCGTCTGTATTTTCTTTCAGCTCTGCGACGAATGGTCTTAAGCCTTTTGTATTCAGCGTCTACTCCAGCGTAACCTTCAGAAATTTTAAAGAACTTGGAATACTGGTTTAATTTGTTTTCTATGAGTGATACTAAGTTGTCAGTGTCAGTAAATGTATCAGCTTGGTGTGACATACGATAACGAAATGGTTGCCAATTAGTTATCTTTGCTGATGGTCTGTATTTAGAAAAGCGTAGTTTCGGATGCTGTATTAGGATAGGTAAATGATCACTACCCCTTGTTTCAATGTCTGTTCGCCATGAAGCCCCAGGTGCAATATCTTGTGAGCAGAGCGTGAGGTCTAGGCAACTCGAGTAATTGAAACCCCGTAGGAACAACACTGAACCGTCATTTCACAAGCACAATGAACTATCCTGAATTGCTTTTTGTAGGTCCTTTCCGCGATGATCACAGTAGGCACTTCCCCACATGACATTGTGAACATTGAAATCTTCGCAATATATTACAGCTTTCGTGTACGTCTGAAAAAGCGCTCTCAATTCAGAAAACGAAAAAATTGTGGACGGCTGGAGATAAACGCTGACTATTGTTACATTTACTGGATCAAATCTGATCTCACATGCTACATATTGCCACCTACCATTATCTCGCGTCGTGACGTCTTTCTGCCTCCGAAATAATGTCCTGTACAAAAAAAAAAACGCCCGTTCTACGAGCCGCGCTTACCTCCTCGTCGTTCCGAAGGACATGCGGGACGAAGTCCTCTCCGCGTGTCATGACGAGCCCACATCTGGTCATCTAGGTTACTCGCGAACGCTCGCCAGAGTAAGTGAGGTGTACTACTGGCCAGGACTTTCGGCAAGCGTGAAGCAGTACGTCAAAAGCTATCGTGAATGCCAGCGTCATAAGTCGCCACCAAGCAAGCCGGCTGGATTACTTCAGCCAATTGATCCACCCGACAAGCCATTTGACCAAGTCGGCATGGACATTCTCGGCCCATTTTCTTTATCGTCCGACGGCAACAAATGGGTCATTGTTGCAACTATTTGACCCGCTATACTGAGACACAGGCGATACCATGAGCCACGGCTTCTGAGGTAGCACAGTTCTTCATGTGCCACATTGTTCTGCGCCATGGTGCTCCATCTACAGTGATAACCGACAGAGGAACAGAATTCATTGCACAGCTTATTGATGAAGTTTTTCGACTGAGTAACACTAGGCATCGAACGACGACTGCTTACCATCCGCAGAGCAATGGCTTAACCGAGCGACTAAATAAGACAGTCACAAACGTGATCTCCATGTACATCGACGTACAACACAAAACATGGGATCGCATTTTGCCTTATGTGACGTTTGCTTTCAACACCGCCGTTGAAGAAACAACCCGGTTTACACAGTTTCGCCTTCTCTACGGCCGCGAAGTTCAGACGATGCTGGATGCGATGCTTCCTTGTGAAGGCGCCAATCAATTAACAACTGACTCACGCAGAAGAATTTGCGGAGCGTGCCGAAGAAACTCGCCAGCTCGCCTGGCTACACATTGGTCAGCAGCAACAGGTCGATGCACGATGTTACAATATGCGTCACAATGACGTATCTTACAGTCCGGGAGACCAAGTGTGGGTTTGGATCCCTGTTCGACGCCGTGGCCTCTCCGAAAAGTTGCTGAGCAGATACTTCGGTCCGTATAAAGTATTACGCCGCGTGAGCGACGTAAACTATGAAGTGGTTCCGGACGGTACGTTGTCACGATGGGTACAACGAAAACAACCGACCTCTGACATAGTTCACGTGGTGCGCATGAAGCCTTATTTTGCGTGTTCCTAAAAGACCACTTTTCCTGTGTTTTTTTATTTGTGCTCCGACAATTGCCTCATCATTGGTGAACTTATGGCGTCTAACACTTGATTATTGGTGCCCTTTTTCATTGTTTAGGCTACCTTGTTTTGGTTTTTTTTCAATAACTTTACAGCATCGGGACGTTGGTCTTTATTTTTTTGTTGAGGAGGAATATTGCCACCTACTTCTAGTAGTGGGTCGTATGCCAAGGTGAAGGCTCACACCGCGAGAAGAAAGAAGTGCGCGTGCCCCCCCCCCCCCTGCTCTAGCAAACAAGCCCAACGGACGCGCTTGGTTAGAGCCCTGTTGCTCAGACGTCAATAAACCTTGCCGACACCCCCTGGAGCGACGTGACAATATTCTGGATAATCCGATGATGTAGCATTCAACTGTACTGATGGCACATCTTTTCTCACACATATCATCACTCTGTTCGGTCCTGTTGATCTACAGAACATATACATAACGTAGTTCACTAACCGAAAAGTAGTGTCTACCCCGGCCTCTGTAATACATAACACTGGAAAGGAGCCAAAAATTTTCTGATGTCTCCACACTTTGGGCGAACACTATTCGCATTCCACTGGAAGATCGCGACGTTTTGATAACAATCATTCAGGTCTTGCCTGCACAGTGCCTGTTCTGGCTTATTGTAACACTACCTGTTCCATGGACAAGATGGCTTTGACCTCAGGAAGGTTGTTAGCCTGTGGGATCGCGGCTAGTATGAATTTTAAAGCCGAGAATAACATTAGTATGACAAGACGAGCTATCTGAGGATTTTTCTGATTGCGTTGCACTCACTGGACGCGATGTGCTTGTGCTTTCTCGGATGGTAACCACAAGGTTACTTTTCTTTTGAGGTCCCTCCTAAGACTCTTATTGAGATTGCTGCTGGCTTGTTGATGTTCCCGCACTTTTCTCTTGCTTTCGTTGTCTCCTGACAGCTGGCGTGTACGTCATTACATGGTTTAGGCGTTTAGGTGCTTGCGGTCGAGGAGGCCGTGCAGGGTTCATGGTGTTCATGTTTGGCCCAGGCGCGTCATGCCGTTGCGTGCCACCATAGATGACGTGATGATATTGAAAGAAAGCAGCCTTGTTTTGCGGGCATCCAAAGAACGAAGCAACATGGCGCCCCTTGTAATTTGCACACTTAGGTTGTGTTATCGACTTGCAGTCCTTGTGATGATGGTCTTCGGCGCATATTTTGCAGTGCCTTGTTCCTCGGCAGTTTTTCGTCAAGTCCGAACCTGTGACAATAAAGCAGCGTCTTGCTGGTCCCAGATATTCCTGAACTGGATGACTAGTAAATCCAAGGAATACTTTTTCTGGAAGAGGTCTGTCATATCTGAATTGTAAAATCACACTTCTCAATGGGTTCAATGCTACAGTGCCATCTTTTTGTCGTATGTAACGAGTTTGGCGTCTAGCCGATGTCACTCCTGCCTCTCTCAAATATTCTTTGAGTTGTTCTTCCGTCTACTCTAGAGGCACATGTCTGATTTTGCCTACATTTCGCATCTATGACTCTGGAATGAATGTCTTCATCAGCAAGCCAGCCACCTGCGCACACGACAACAAGCTTTTGGCTAACGCAAGAGAGCTCACGGTGACTGAGAAACTTCCATCTTTGCTCACTCGGAAAGAACGCACTTTCTCTTTACTAGTGCAATAGTTTCCCAGGCTACAACGATTGGGTTTACTTTCCAGATGGTTCTAGTTTCCTCTATTGGTCAAAAGAGCACAGGAATTCCCTCAAACCTTCTCTTTTTATATGTAATTTGAGTGAAAGAATGTGTTTTCTCATCAAATCCAATAAAAGAGTAGGTCGATGTCCCCTCCTGCCTGTTGTCCACCTGGTCTTCTACTCTCACCTTTTTCGCAAAGCTTTTTTCGTTCGACATGTCCTCAGCTTTTCCCATCACCTCCAAAACGAGTGTGGGTGCCCTGATGTAAGAAACCCTGAAAGAACCAGGTCGACTCACATGCACGCCGGTTCCGAAGCAGCGATGTAGTAAAGGTCACGTTCACACATGCTGGCTGGCTCCGTCCGCCACGGTGACGGTGAAACGTTAGCGCTCAGTGCCGTCACACCACTTCCTGCTATCAAGAGTCACAGCTGATGTTGTCCTCGACACTGTAAAAAGCTTTTCACGGCTGGAAAAAATATAATTTGCAGGAGCACAGAAAGCAAACGACGTTGTATCACTTCGTCGTCGTCTTCTCTTAATACCGATTTATCAGTAACTTCAAAAGAACCAGAAGGTCAACAAATATGTTCATAAAGTTCAACAGCACGTAATTTTCCACGTAACTTTTATTCCTAGGTTGCATTGAAAGCAGAGACGTCATCACATGGCTAGTTCTTTCTGATCGGAAACATGACATGCGTGGAAAATTTATGCATCTGGAAGCATCAGGGAAAGTCGTACTGATTAGCAAATAATATGTGTATCACAAGGAAATGCCAAGAAGCCTGATGCCAAGGCTATACAGAAATCAAGGGCTGTCAGCAGGAAACCAAGAAGCTGTGGGTTAACTTCACTTTTTGTGGCATCATATACAAGTGTGGATACATTTATATATTTTGTTAAACATGTTTAAGTACTTGCGCTTAGAGACCTAAAACCTATGTATGAAAATGCGTGACCGTCAAGTGCTAAAAAAGGCGGATTTTCTGCTCGATACTGAGCTTTTAGCTCTTCCAGATTGTGCACAAAAATTGCTTAGGTTCAATTGCATCACCAATAAACCCCAACATTAAAAATGACTCCATGCTGGTTATACACCAGTTCGTAATTTCATTTCTTAAAGACAAGCAATAAATGAAATTATATTGTACTGCAGATCCTGCCTAACACACCGAAATTCAGAGTTACGATGGTTGTGTAGATAAGTCGGGTTGAGTAGATAAGGTTGAGTAGATAGTCGCAGTAGATAAGACACAGCGCTAGGAGCACATCAGAAACAATGCTTTCCGCCAGTACGGAAGCAGCGAATCTGAGCTTTTTGTCCAATTAAGGTTAGGGAATATCGGAACAAATATGTTCATATGCAGCAATGCCCATATTTGAAAGGATCCGCCAGTCGAGCAGGTTCAATGCCAGACTAGTTCGTTTTTATTCAGTGCACTTGTTCATATCAGTGCGTTTTGGGCCTTTCGTACAATTGTCATGCATCTTCAATATACAGTGATTCTCTTCGCTTTGCTTTCTCTAGCCTTGATTTTTGTCCTTGCTTCTCATATGGGAAGACATTAGGATGCTGTATATATATACCTCAATTTTTGACATGCAATCACACTGCTTGCTGTGATTTCTCTGCTCGCATCTTTCTACTTTGTTTTTGATCAAGCAGCTGCGTGATGGTATTCTTTGCTTGCTTTTCATAAACCAGCTATGTAATTCAACAGTTACTTTGCCACGTGCAGTGCCGAGTGCTGTCACATGCAGCACTGAGGTTCCGTATACAGTCATTTCTCAGATCTATTGGCATGTTGTTTCACATATTTTATCATGGTTTACATTCACTTCTGCTCAAGACCAGCAGTGTGTACAAGATAACTAAAGAAAAAACAAGTAAATCAATAAATAAATCAAATGTTCAGGCTCACGTCTGTGCTTACCAAGTGGTATCGTAAGCCTATTAAACCTCTAAGGCGACACTAATATTCATGAACAATTTCAAGGGGGAGTTCATGCTTGCTAAATAACATGATATCATTCAAAAAATCACTAGGAGAAAGAATAAAACTAACTAAGCTTTGGACGAACTGTGAAGAAAGCTACATTTGGTGGGCTGGGAATTCGCATGAACTGGACAAAAAGAGACTATTACAGCAAAAGGTGTTGATCGATTAATATGTGGGGTTTGACGTCCCAAAACCATCATATGATAACGAGAGACGCCGTCGTGAAGGGCTCCGGAAATTTCAACCACCTGGAGTTCTTAAATGTGCACCCAAATCTGGGCACACGTGCCTAGAGAATTTTCGCCACGATCGACAATGCAGCCACCGCAACCGGGATTCGATCCCGTGGCCTGCGGGTCAGCAGCTGAGTGTCTTAGCGACTAGAATCACCACGGTGAGGCTAAAGAAGGGTTAGGAGGACATATCTTTCTGTGAATGACGTTCTGCTGCAATTTCATGTCATATGTACATGGTATTGGAACACACACTTTGCTCTAAAATTTAATACCGATATACATATCGCGGTGTTTAAATCCTGCTTTTCGAGCAGTAAAAGATCATCCAAGTTTGGCTGCTGCATGATATGTTAAATTGAGAACGGAAGTGTCATTTTAATGTGGTCATGACATTATCTTCCTTAGATAACATGCAATGTGAAGTACTGTTATTTCACATGATCCTTTCTTTCAAAACATGTAACTGTCAAAGAAACCTATTTGCAGGTAATGGGTTAGTGGACGATTTTTTTTGAAACACAACGAAGTGATAAATGGCACGAAAAGACACAGACAAAAGAAGATATATATGTGCAGTGACCCACAAATTATTCCATTTTCAGAAGTGCAAGAAATAAAAGCACCTTATTTTTTTAACGAGCGAACACGTTGGTCTCATATTGTCTGTGTTTTCATACCGTGTATGATTTCACTAATTTCCTGCTAGTTCTCTTTTCTTGCAAAGCCAATTTTTGCAGTAATTTGTCGACATTTTATTCAACACTTTTTAACAATATATGGTCAGTGACATCGATAAAAAATATGTACAGTATTTCTAATAACAGTGTCTGCAAATGCCACATGTCTCTGTACTGTACAACCTAGGTTTCTGTATTCAGAAGTCAAGTTTTTTGTTTGACAATACAATTTTTTAGTTATTCAGCTTGCATGGACAACAGTGCATGGACACTACTACATGCACTGCATGTTTTATTCAACATGACAGGGATATGCATTAAGCGACATGTACCGTTTTCTGCTTCATATTTCCAATTCTTTCAACACAACCCAAATTTTTTTAACATTAGATTACCCATCAGTCTGGAAGGGACAACTGTGCTATGTACTTTTAATTGAGGTAAAGCCCACGCTATGCTTTCAGTGTTCTACGAGAATGCAGAGTTGCATCTGGAAAACACCTAGGGACCGACCACTCTACTCTACTACGTGAGCTTCATCTTCAAGAGCACTGTGCACGTTAACAGCGCACAAGCTGGCAGAGTGTCACGCGATATAAAAATAAATAAGGTGGCAAAGGACTCTTGAGCGAACGCGTGGCGTAGCGAGAAACAGCACACCGTCACAAAACAACTAACAATGAAACCAGTTCTTCTCGTGTTAGTTTACGCGTGGAAAACAAGACATGAATGCGAATTCCCCAGGTGATACAGCCCACTTACCACAAAACAGCTGACATACAGAGTAGTTCAAGTGGCGCGTCTTCTTCGCCTGCCGGCAGCCCACACGAACGCGTAATAAATAAAAATTGGAGCACACGAGCTGCGTAAGAGGAGAACTCGTTTCAGCGACACCATCAGTGAACAGCCCAAAGTTTTGGTGGAATTTTTACGCCATACGGCTTCAACAAGCTTCATCGGCTAATTGCAAAACTAGCGATATGCTAACGTCTATGTGCGCCGCCATCTTGCATAAAAAACAAACAAAAATTGGCCCCGCATCTGCATGTTACACTGTAAATGTCGACGAAAGACGAGAGTCTTGCATACGGAGAGATTGAACAAAACGTTTATTTGATGTTCTTCGCAAGAAAATCGGTGAGTGATATTTTGAAGGCGCTCCGTTAGAGTGCCTCGAGCGAGCATCGAAGGCGAACAAGCGCATCAAATCACGTCTCACGTGAGACATGAACGCTATCTGGCAGTTATCTTGGAAAACGAAGCACGCGGCTCGGAGACGGGCGTGCGCAGATGTCTCGGAGGTGATAAGGTGTAGAACTCAAGGCGACGGGTAGGTGCCACCACCGTGTCGTCTTAGCAAAGCGTTGGAAACACTTCCCTTTTCGTGGAAGCGTTGCATGGTCAGTGCCGCGTGATAAACGCTACCGTCCTTAGAATAAATTATGTATGCTTTTTCTAGTAAAAAACGCACTTACAGAATATATACGTGTTGTTGTGGTGCCTCAGATATGCGCGATAATTGTTTTTAAAGACGATAGTCTTTCTTTGGGATATTCGACGGAAACATTTTGGTCTGTCTGTCTGTCTTTCTGTCTGTCTGTCTGTCTGTCTGTCTGTCTGTCTGTCTGTCTGTCTGTCTGTCTGTCTGTTTGTACATTTGTCTGTTTGTCCACTCTTAACGGCATCGGGTACTTGAAACGGCCGACCCCATACGCAGCGCCCACCGATGTTGCTCAAGGTTGAGCGTTCATGCTTGTGCAATTGTCAATTAAAAAGCAATAATTGCGCATGTCTGGGGCACGATAACAACACGTATATATTCTGTATGAGAGCATTTTACTATATAGGCATACATAAATAATTTTAAGGACCGTAGCGCTTATCATGGTGCGCTGACCATGCAACACTTGCACGGAAAGACGAGTGTTTTCTACGCTTTGCTAAAATGAGACGGTGGTGGCACCTACCCGTCGCCTTTGACTCTTTACCTTATCACCTCTGAGATGGGTGCGCACACCTGTCTCAGAGCCACACGCTTTGTTTTCTAAAAAAAACTGCCAGATGGCGCTTATGCCTCACGTGCGACGTGACTTGATGCCCTCGTTCGCCTCCGCTCCACGCTTGAGGCACTCTAACGCGACGCCTCCAGAATACAATTCACTGATTTTCCTGCGCAGAACATCAAATAAATGTCTTGTTCACTCTCTCCACACGCAAGACTATCGTCTTTCGACGACATTTGCAGATTACTTGCAGATACGGGGCCATTATTAATTGACAATCGCACAAGTATGAACGCTGAGCTTGAGTAACATTGGTGGGTGCTGCGGATGGGGTCGGCCGTTTGCGATCTCCGCTGGTGCCGTTTAAAGTGTACAGTACCGTTAAGAATGGGCAAACAGACAGACAGACAGACAGACAGACAGACAGACAGACAGACAGACAGACAGACAGACAGACAGACAGACCAAAATGTTTTCGTCAAAGGTCCCCAAGAAAGACTATCGTCTTTAAAATACCAGAAGTGCGTTAAGATCTTGGGATTGCTTTCAGCTAATAGCGGCGCCGCATTTTCCCCATACATATCCGGGGATATGATACGGAAACACACGACCGGGTGGCGTCCACGAAAAAAGTGTTCTCATCATCGGAGTATTTATCATGGGCTTTGGCTCTGGCTTCGCGCCTGTCTGCATGGAATGTGGGGTTCATATTCCGAGAAAGAGGCTTGTTGATGATGCCTTTCCGCCAAGCCTCCGGTGGCCTGTCTTTGTTCCTGACATCCGTTGGTGCAGGATAGCAAGCCCCGTCATACCAGTTCTGGAGAGGGCTAGTCTGCTTATTTGATGTTCGACGTGAGCTTTGAATAACTCTGCTGTGGTGTTGTAAATTACCAGTTGTTGGAGTGGTTCTGTGGATGTCTATTGAGAGAACTTCAGTGCCTTTTTAAGTGTATCGCGCAATATGGTGTCGATTTTTTGTTCATATTTTTTTGTTCATATGAAGGTAGGGATAGCTGTATGCTACCAGGCTGACCACAAAAGCTTGAAAGAGGCGCAGGAGGTTGTGTTCCTTCAGTATCATGTGCTTGTTGGCAATCTCGCTAATCATGGGTGAAATTCGGGATCACCTATTCCGAAGTTTCTGTTGTGGCATCGCAATGTTTTGCATGTTGTTAAGGTATGCTCCTAAGATTTTGATGTTTCTGGCTTCCTCAACGTAACTGTCTTCTATCTTGATTTTAAGAGGTGTCGTTTTCGAATATCTGGGCCGGAAAACGAGGAATTCTGACTTAAAGGGTGAGCGTGCACTCAAGGCCCGCGGCGTTGCCGGTGAGCTGGACTGCCGAGGCTGCTTTTTTGGAGTTTGCTCTCTGTTAGTTGTAGTGACTGCTTAAACCTTATGGTGACATCATCTGTGTACAGGGCGTGGTGGATCCCTAAAATTTGTTGCAAGGCATGCGGTAGTTTCAGGAGGGAAATAATAAATAAGAGTGCGGATATCACTGCGCCTTGGGGGTTGTCGTGGTAAGTTACCCATAGTGATAGGTTGGGAGGATAGATCACCTATGTGTATTGAGGCCGTTCATCCTCCTAAAAAAGCTTTGATGTATGCATATATTTTTGGTCCACAGCCAATTTCGATCAAGTTTGTCATGATGGTGTGGTGTCTTACGTTATCGAAGGCCTATTAAAAATCTATTGCCAGGGTGGCGCTTTCTTGTTATCGGGCAGTTGGGGTGGGTAGTTCGATTATCTCATGCATATGCTGTAAAAGAACGTCTTGGGCAGAAAGATGCTGTCAAAAATTAAACTATTGTGAGACAGGATGTGCTGTTCCTCTAAATAGTCTGTTAAGCGCCATTGCATGGCTTTCTCCATGACTTTACCTGCGCATGACGTCAGGAATATGAGATGTAGATTGTCTATGTCCTCTAGAAAGACATGATACGTTTTCAAATAGATGGACATAGTTGTCCAATACTAGAGCTGTTTGAAAGTCCCTGTATGATTTTAGCGGCGATGGCTTCACTATCCCGGCCTTCGACGTAGTTTGATCACCTCCAAATTGTGCCTAAAATCGCCGAAGGGACTCGTTTTCTTTTGACAACTGTTGAACAAAAAATGCGTTAAGGAGACTCCTTCCAGTACATGGCATTTATGCAGTACTTTTCCCTGAGCTGCTGCATGTAACATTGTGGCTTTGTGGTGGGACCCCTGCTTGCCACGAGATCGGCCCTGGTTTGATCTTCAATGAGACCGAAAATATTATTCTTTACTCCATTTGCTTCTTTCTTGATTTTTTGCGACCACAGACAATTTTTCGCTCACAACCAATGGTGCCGAGGCTGACGGCGGATTTTCAACGACACGATCTCTCTAACGCTATCACGTTAATACAATATTGATAGCGCGTCACACAGGCACATGTGATCGCGATCATGGTGTCTGCACCAAGCTCGATCTGGTATAGGCTGTACCACACTGTGGAGCAGCGACTACATTGTTGCTCGTGATCTCAAGTTAAACCGGTAATACTTAACGCTACATGATCCAAACTAATCCGGCTCAAGTATGATGAAGCCGTGAGTCTAATTGCGAACTGTTTGCAATCGGCCCATGTCGCACTTAAAGGTGACCACATACAGCAAGTAAGCACGCATCAATAAAGCGCGTCAGTGTGCACCATCTCATTCAGAACTAATGTCTGCACAAATAAGCTAACACCTACGTATTATCATACACTGCAATCATACAAACGTTCAAACCGCCGCACAACACACACACAAAACAACCATCACTCGCGCATAATCACATTGACACAGCTTGTTTGTCATTCAACAATACCGCTTGCACGAAACAGCTAGCGCTCCCGTATCAGCACATTCGCAAGGAATAATCATACAAACCACCACACAACACCAAAGTAAAAAAAGCGCTCCATGCACCGCACACCAAACTAACAAAACAGTCAGCGCAAAAATAAGAGAGTTTTAGTGCTGGGTACCCAAGCTCTTGGAGCGCTGCGGGCTTGGGGGCGCGCAGCGTTGCCTACCCAACCACACCCAGCTGGAATGCCTTATAGAGGCGCGCACGCAAACGCAAGCCACACGAAAATCACACGCGCTTGCAGCGCCGTAGCGTCTTGTCGCGTAAGTAGTATTTAATCATTTGTACAATTAAACATGTTTAATTAAACATACAAAGTGACATAAAGTAAACTAATCTCAAAAAATCATTTAAAATAATATTACAGTTATCAGCACGAAACAAAAAAAGCTTTTTCGTATGCGCCAAGTTTGCGACTGAAGCCGGCACCGTCGATGCCAAGCAACCCACATGGCTGGTCGTAGTGCAACAAGCGCGACGACAGAGTAATGGTGTAACGTGTAACTCTGTGTAACTTTTAGCTTGTACGTATACTTCTTTACGTTAACGCGTTACCGGATACTAGAGGTTTTTAATTTGGCGTTTTTACGCTCCGCTTAGCAGCTAAGCGGAGCGGGAACGCGAGTGCGCATGCGCCATCCGCTAAGGCCTTGAGCGGATTACCGGAGCGGGGAATGCGGTCCGCTTACGAGCAGCCTAAGCGGAGCGCGGTGCGTCGCTGCCGTTTTTGCAAGCGGAAGGGGGACAACGTGCGCGCCCTCTCTCGGGCGTGCAGCAACTTTGCTCATTTCAAGATGGCTTCCTCCGGAGATGGAACACTTTCCGCGAGTGCTGCAGCTTCGCCCTCACCTGCCCAGCGCAAGCCGCGAAAACACAGTTTCAATGGTGAAAAATAAAAACGCCGCCACCACACACACGTAAAAAGCGCAAACAACACACAGTGTATGCTTTAAATGGATCTGGAACGGAACCTTGCTGGCTTTTGAGCGGCTACTATCAAGTCTGAGCTTGCTCCTTTGTCAAAAAATAGACGGTTAATACATTGAAAGTGGATTTTTAAATATTTAATGAAAAGATAATTTATACATTATTGTTTTGCTTTCTATACGTGAAAAATGTTTTTTATTCTGTTTACCGACGATAAAAACGACCAGAGGTGCTGCAACTGCGAAAGGTCCGCTTCGCTGCCGGTAACGCATAACTAAAAAAGAAAAATCAGCCACCGCTCCGATGCGGCTTTGCGGGTGCTCCCGGAGCGCAGCGGACCACAAAAACGTCAAACTAAAAACCTCTACTAGTTTGCGTGTACCGTCTTACCGGAACACGCCTCCTCCAACGTGTTGAGCTCCTTATAAGTTGTCACAAAACGAGCGCTCAAAAAGGGCGCGCCGCCAAATTCTCGCGACGAAACGCCTGGAGGATGTCTCGAGGTCAACGATAAAAAAAGAAAACAAGCTTCCAAAGACTCCTCGGGCGCGCTCCTTTCTCCCCTCGGAAGCGTGGGTTCGCCGACGAACCTCCTCTCATCAGCCACCAGAGCCAGCCCTGGAACGTTCTCGATGGAAAGAGGCGTGGTGATTCAGGGTTGCGTCATCCGTCGCGGACAGCCCTCGTGCCGTCTTGTCCTTTCCCCAGCCTTCGCTGCGTATCGCGCCAACGAAATTAAGAGAACTTTCTGGAATCTCGCGCGGAAGGTATTTAATCGAGCAGCCGAGAAGGAAGATCAGGAGAAGAAGGAAGTTAGCGCCAGAGTGCGTAGGGTATCCCGCCGCGTCTGTCGGTGAAGGTTTTGTCCTTAGTTACAAAGCAGGAGAATAAAAAGGTATGCGCCAGAGTGCGTAGGGTGTTCCGCCTTGTGGGCGAAGCCTTTTGTCTTCCGTGACAAAGGAGGAGAAGAAGACAATTTCCACCTGAGGGGAAGACACGAGCTACAGGCAAGAGTGTGTGTCTACCGCTATCGAGCGAAGACGCGTGGCAACAACTGCGTGTGTGAAGCCGACGTGTTTCCGGCAAAGAAGTTTGAAGCTTGGAGAGCGGCCAATTGAAGACGCGAGGTTTCCTGGAAAAGAAACTTCGGGGGCAGTGGAACGACAACAACGCTGGACTTTGAGTGAGTGATTCTCGGAAGAGTATCATTCAGACTTTTGTTTCAAGAACTTTGGACTGAATAAGTTTTCTAACTCTTTAGTCTTTAAGTGTCTTGGTTGTTCGATGCATGTGACTGCATTGTGGTGCGTATTGTTGTCTGCGTCCGTTGTTTCGAGTGTGGCTGATTGTACTGTGTAGTACACTGTTCGATTGGTGACATATTGTTTTCAGCTATTGTCGAGTGTGCATACTTGTGTATGTTTTTGATCTGCCATAACTGAGAATATAATTCTGTTTTGTTTATCAACTCTCAGCTCTGACTTGTTCTTTGGGCCACAGCCGGCGTCCGCTGGCGCGCCAAGTAGGACCACTTCTAAATTGTCCACGCTTTCGTGAAGCGGTTCGGGGGGCCGATACTTCGGCCCTTGGAATTAACCCGGCGATTGCCTCCCTAATTAACGGGACCCATGACATAAGTAAACATGTATGCTTTTACGTTTTCGCAAACCTTATGTGGTGATGCTAACTGCATTTACACAGCATTTACCTTAAATAGGAGTTGTAGAAAACAGATTGAATATGGAGCTCGGAGGCGAGAAAGAAGAAGTGAGCAGGCGCACGCTCTGCATAATTTTTTATTCCGGTTCTCTCAACAATAAACCGAAGACGTATCGGTTCTGCGGTTTCTCTGGTCCTTCTTAAACATGGTGCCGTGACCAGGATATCTGAGGACAGACGCAAAGATAACAACCCCATTCGCAACAACGGGTTTAAGAACGAAGCAGTGGCGTCTGGCTCAAGGACGAACCGTTGAGGGAAAGACCACGACCGAAGACTGTTGGCGACACACATAAACAGGCGAGAGCTCTTTCAACACGTTTTAAACATGAATCATCATCATCATCATCACGATCATCATCATCAGCCTAACTACAACCACTGCCGGACAAAGGCCTCTCCCATGTTCCGCCAGTTAACCCGGCCCTGTGCTTGCTGCTGCAAATTTATGCCCGCAAACTCCTTAATCTCATCTGCCCACCTAACCTTCTCCCCCTAACCCGCTTCCCTTCTCTGGGAATCTAGTTAGTGACCCTTATTGACCAGCGGTTATCCTGTCTACGCGCTACGTGCCCGGCCCATGTCCATTTTCTGTTCTTTATTTTAACTATGATATCCTTCACCCCCGTTTGTCCCCTAATCCACTCTGCTCTCTTAATGTCTCTTAAGGTTACACCTATCATTTTTCTTTCCATTGCTCGCTGCGTCGTCCTCAAATTAGGCTGAACCCTCTTTGTAAGTCTCCAGGTTTCTGCTCCGTAGCTAAGTACCGGCAAGATACAGCTGTTATATACCTTCCTCTTGAGGGAAGTGACAATCTACCTGTCATAATTTGAGAGTGCTTGCCGAATGTGCTCCACCCCATTCTTATTCTTCTAGTTACTTCAATCTCGTGGTTCGGCTCTGCGGTTATTACCTGCCCTAAGTAGACATAGTCTTTTACAACTTCAAGTGCACTATTACCTATCTCGAAGCGCTGCTCCTTTCCGAGGTTGTTGTACATTACTTTCGTTTTCTGCAGATTAATTTTAAGACCCACCTTTCTGCTCTCCTTGTCTAACTCCGTAATCATGAGTTGCAATTCGTCCGCTGAGTTACTCAGCAGTGCTATGTCATCGGCGAAGCGTAGGTTACTGAGGTATTCTCCAATAACTCTTATCCCTAGCTGTTCCCATTCTAGGCTTCTGAAAACCTCCTGTAAGCATGCGGTAAATAGCATTGGGGCGATTGTGTCTCCCTGCCTTACACCCTTCTTGATTGGTATTCTGTTGCTTTTTTATGAAGCACTATGGTAGCAGTTGATCACCTGTAAATTTCTTCCAGAATGTTTATATATACTTCACCTACGGCCTGATTTCGCAGTGTCTGCATGACGGTTGATATTTCTACTGAATCAAACGCCTTCTTGAAATCTATTAAGGCTATGTATAGTGGTTGGTTATACTCTGAGCATTTCTCTATTACCTGATTGATAGTATGTATGTGGTCAATTGTTGAGTAGCCTGTTCGAAATCCTGCTTGTTTCTTTGGTTGATTGAATGTAATGTTTTTTTTACTCTGTTAGCAATTACCTTTGTAAATAGCTTGTATACTACAGAGAGCAAGCTGATCGGCCTGTAATTTTTCAAGTCCTTGTCATCTCCTTTCTTGTGTATTAAGATGATTTTAGCGTTCTTCCAAGACTCTGGTACTCTTCCCGTCAGGAGACACCTCGTAAACAGGTTGGCTAGTTTTTTTAACACAATCTGTCCTCCATCTTTCAGCAGATCTGTGTTACCTGATCCTGACCAGCAGCTCTGCCTCTTTTCATGCTCTCCGGAGCTTTTCTGACTTCTTCTATCATTACTGGTGGGGTATCATCTGGGTTACTGCTAGTTCTTATAGTATTAAGGTCGTGGTTGTCTCGGCTACTGTACAGATCTCTGTAAAACTCCTCCGCGATTTCAACTATCCTATTCATATTGGTAGTTATTTTGCCTTCTTTGTCCCTTAGTGCATACATCCGACTTTTGCCTATCCCAATTTTCCTCTTCACTGCTTTGACGCTTCCTCTGTTTTTCAGAGCGTGTTCAATTCTCTCCAAGTTATACCTTCTTACATCGCATACCTTACGAGTAATAATTATTTAGCACGAATAAAGAGGTCCTATCGAAGAAGCGGAAGACGCTTCGAGCAAATGTGTCAACGCTTACGAGCGAAATCGGTAGGAAGATAGAAGAAGACGCCGATCGAGCGCAACTTATGGCGCTTCTAAACCAGATAAAGAGCGTGTCACAGACGCTAAGACAAGTTAACGAACAGATTGAACCATTCATTGAAGAAGAAGACGCGGAGGCAGAATTTGTAAGAGCTTTGCAATATGAGATGAAGATCATCGCTGCAACGACAAAAATAGAGGAGAAATTATGCGAGTTTGAACAAGCGACGGAACTGACTACGAGAACAGTCACAGAACAGGCGAGCTCAGTGCAAGATACTAACCTAATCTCGGAGACGCAAGAGCTTGTTAAGTTGCTACGTCTTGAGATGATTAAGTTTGATGGAAAAAACAGCATGGCCAAGGTTTTGGCATCAGTTCGAGACATCGGTGCATAACAGAGCGAACATGCCGAAGAATCAAAAATTTAATTACCTTCTGGCGTCTCTGAGCGGGGAGGCTGCGTCCCTCATAGAAGGGTTGCAGTTTTCTGATCAGAATCACGAGCATGCAGTCGCTCTTCTGAAAGAAACCTTTGGACGTGAAGATAATTTAAGAGGGACCTACATAAAAGAACTTGCAAACTTGGAAGCAGTGAAGAATCCTAAATATGTAAATTGGTTGAAGAAACTCTTCCAAAAGTTACAAGTGAGCACGCGAGCACTGCTGTCGTTAGGAGTGGAAATGGATAGTTATGCCACAGTGATAGCTCCTGTTGTAAAATCTGCGCTACCGGTGGATATGAGGATTGAGATGAGGATGACGGAGATTGAGAAAAGTGACAACAGACCAGCAACTACGGAATGGGACTCAGCGTCAAGAGACAGCACGAGCAGTTTACATGGAGCAGAGACAAAACTCGATAGGAAAAATACAACGTGACCCAGTCACCGCACAGTATGAGGCGGACTAGAACATGTATGCTTCAAAGCACCTTCATTAAGAAATGCATCTTCTGTGAGATGACTCGACACTACATGTAAGATTGCAGAAGAAGCATTACTATGCAACAGAAGAAAGAAGCCTTGCAACGGGAACGAAGGTGCTTCAGATGCACCAGACCTCACCACACGGCGAAGATATGCCGTGCTAACGTACGCTGCAAAACATGCAAGGGAAAGCACGCGACATCCATGTGTCAACCACGTGCGCCTGCAGGAAAGTCAGCACAGCAGCAAAGCGGCGATGTTGAGCAAGTGCGTAAAAGCACGCAATCTGACCGGTTAGACACCAGCAAGTCCTGCAAAATGCAGGCACAGCAGTCTGATGAACACAAGTGCATACTACTGCAGACAGCCTTTATGTGGACGGAGGGAGAAGATAGTGGGTGCTACGCACGGATTCGGCTGGACAACGGGAACCAGAAGACATCCATCCTCAAAAGATTGTCAAGAACACTAGCGTGCAAGGTAAAAAGATCCGAAAGGATTACCGTAGGATCATTTGGAGGAGGATAGATGGAACTAGACATGAAAGTCGTCGAGGTCAGCGTGAGGAAGGATCCCACATCAGAGCCAGTCACGGTTGAGGCACTGGAGATAGAAGTTATATCCTGTGACGTGCTACCATCGCCACCGTTGACAATACACGAAAGAGAAAGGTCGATGAGAACTTGTTTGGCTGATGATAGCGAGAAGACGGACAAAAAAGAACCCAGAAAACACAAACACAACCTCAGGGCGTCCTCAGTATGCCTCCGTGAGGAAATTATGACGCCCTGAGAATGTCCTGTTTTGGTACTAGAGTGGCACTAATCCCGTCCCCTTGTCCATACAAATAACAACCTCAGCACATCCTCAAAACAACACTTTAGGACTTTTTCAGTATCTTTTCAGAACAACGATAGCATGGCCGGTTCGGTACTGTGGGTTGTGATACTACGTAGGATTTACTTCTTTGCATGATATTTCCATACATCGAAAGAAAATCAGCTGCATGCGAGGTCTCGAGTATATATACTGTATCAATCTACAGAGAGGTGAGAGTGCTGGACTATTACAAAAAAAACAAAGCTTGTTGACTAAAATTTATTTATTCAACAATAATCACATTTCACAGCTTTGTCAGGCATTTGAGTCCACGTATAATCTGAAAAAAGAAAAGCAGTATCAAGACAGTCAACACAGCTCAATCAACTTTGTTTGTAATCTTCCTCGAAAGTTTGACACAGTGTCATCACCACGTGTATCGTGCCCAACGCACTCACTAGTGTTAGAGGCTCTGCACTGACAGTATATCAGTACACTCGACACGGGCATTGTCTTGACTTGCCCGAGATCGGGCCCTGTGTGAGATGCAGAAGTCGATCCTTTCACGCTGGGACCAGGCTGCTTCGAAGCACACTGATCGTGATTGGCAGGTGTTCCAGGCTGCTTCGAACCACACCTCGCCACGGTCGGCTGATGACAATGCATGCATAATCAGTATGAACGTTGAGCAGCCCAGTGCACCCATCAACACGGCAATTTACCTCCAGCCATCACCTACGACTTACACTCTTACACATATTTCACTTTTAACAATGCACACAAACAACAAAGGACACGAACTTTCGCTAGTACACTGCACCTTTTCTGACAAGGCCGCCGCTGTCATTTTGACAATCAGTTGGCTTGTAATGGCTTGGCTATTGACTATTCAGAATGGTGCCGCATAGTCAATGGTTGCCAGCTGCTAGTTTGTTATTACGTGCTACAGCGGCGTATAATGACTAATTTAAGGCTGTGACATTTAGGAATACATTGTTTCAAATAGACATTTCGCAATACCAGGTTCGATACCTAAGCCAATTGATTACGCGTGACTCATTAAGCGGGAAAAAAACAAATGAGGCGAAAATATACAATAACTTTATGACTGTATGAAACAAACGTGTGGAGAAAGCTTTCACGCATGAAATGCATCTACTTGGTGCGCAATGGTCTTCAGGAATTATATGTGTGTGCTCAGTGCAATGCTTTTGTCATCCCCAAAAGGTCCTTGACAGGACCTTTTCCGGACCAATTGTCGTCCTCAGAAAGCACGCGAATAGACGTTTGAACTGGTGCTAGTGCATTGCTTTTGTAATCTCCAAAACATCCTTCAAATTACTTTTTCAGGATAAATTCTTGTCCTCAGAAAGCACTGAAAAAAGACGTTTCCAGGTCAAACCAGCTTGTGTAGTCCTCAGTAAGTACCAAGGTCAATGAAAACTATGCGAGGACAATTGTACCATATGAGGACGGCCTCAAGACATCGAGTGTTGTCTGGGAAAAAATATGGAAACTTCGATATCAATTGGAGCAGATTATTACTGGACTGTAGTCACTGGTCACATTTGCGAGATTCATCCAAATGTAATGGCAATAGAAACAATATTGGGATGGACGGTCCAAAATCCTGTAGGACTTCATTGAGTGCCGATGAAATCATGGACGGTTATGGTACTCCTGTCAGTGCCAAGTCGGACACGACTGTGGACGAACTGCAGAAATTCTGGGACTTGGAAAACATGGGCATCAAGGAGAAAAGGAGAAACCAGCAACAAAGATGAGCGATGAACATGTGCTCGAGTAAGTCCGACAAACAATGGAGTTCAAGGCCGGAAGATACCAAGTACGGCTACCATGGAAGGAAAACGTGAAATTGGAACACAACAACACCATTGCAGTGAAGAGGCTTGTCCAGGTGCCGAAGAAATTATGCAAGGATAAAGATGAGCTCCTAGGCTATGACAAAGATATTCGAGAGTACTTCGAGCAAGAAATAGCAGAAAACGTCGAATAAGATGCTGGATTAGATATACAGAACAAATTTGTATACTACATGCCGCATCAAGCAGTAATTAAGAAGGACCGAACAACGACAAAAATACGGATCGTCTTTGACGCATCGTCAAGTCAGAATCCAGGTGAATCTTTGAATGACAACTTGGAAATTGAGCCAAACCTAAACCCCGACATCACAAGCTTGCTGATGAACTTTCGACATCACAAGATCGCTATGTCAGACGACGTGGAAAAAGCATTTTTGCAGATCAAGATACATGAAAATGACCGAGACGCACTGCGATTTTTCGTGGTGGGAAAGAATACCCAGCGAAGATATGCCAACCACGAAGATAAGAACGTGGAGGATGACAAGGGTTACTTTCGGAACTACACCAAGTAGCTTCCTTCTAGCGGCTACAACTCATCGACATTTGGATATATTCGAAGAAAATATCCTGCAGTTGTGGCGCAACTCCTGAAAGGAATCAACGTCGATGACGTTTTACTAGGAGCTGACAAATACTCAACATCGACAAAGATATACAAGGAAGCATGAGACATTTTTCGTAATGCTGGAATGAATTAAAGGAAATGGATTTCAAATGACGCCATACTAAGAAAACTTTGGGATGAAGAATAATTACGGACTGTGGTTGTTCAAGCAGAAGGAGTACTTAACAACCGGCCTCTTACTTATGTGTATGACGATCCTAACTGGCCACAACCCATCACACCGGCGGACGTTATAGGAGGCAGGGAAGCAATGAGCGAGGAGGAAGAAAACAGACTCGGAGAATACAGTTTGCTGATTTACTGCAATACAAGAAAACAGGCAATGATAATATGGTGGACCTGGGGGAGCTTAAGTGTGCCAGCAAAAAAATAGAGTCACACAAATAAACAAGAAGGAGATGTACTTCTGCTTGGAGAAGCACGAAAAAGAACACAGTGGAAACTCTGTAAGGTCGAAAAGATTTTCCCAGGCAAGGATGGACTAGTGAGAACACGCTTGCTTCGTACACCTGAAGGCAAATTAGTGAAGAGGCCGATAAACTGTTGTATTCACTCGAAGGTTACTTCGGTTCAATCTGGCTGGCGGGAAGATGTAGAAAACAGATTGAAGATAGAGCTCGGAGGCGAGGAAGAAGAAGTGAGCAGGGGCACACTCTGCATATTTTTTTATTCCAGTTCTGTCAACAATAAACCGAAGACGTATTGGTTTTGCGGTCTCTCTGGTACTTCTGAAACAGGAATGAGTCATCGTTGCGGCAAAATCACGATACTTTTTTATCGTGTAGAGTATCCTGGTATGCGCAAAAAGTGAAAAATAGAAGGTCCCTGTAATGATACTGTCGACATCTTGTGACACTTCGTGCAATCACAGTTATGGACATGTTGGCTTAGGCGTAATGTTTTTGAGGTGAAAATGAATAAGAAAGGTTACTCATTTGAAATAACGTAGCTGCGCTGCTCTGCACCAAATGCAGAATGCACAATGTTTCTGCAATCCCAATGATGTGATTGACCAGTTCACTAAGGCCGCGCTAGATGGCGCCACCTATTTCGTTGGTCGGGAGCTGGCATATTTTTAGTTTCTATGTTCCAGACCATTTTAGCTTAAGTGATCTGGCTGAAAATATGTAATCGCTATTGGTTCTCGCACTTCGACTTATTTTAACTCGACGGCTAGAGTATCTGCGGGGCGAATACCGTGAGCTCCTGCGAAGGTGTACCTTACAAGGCGGCCGATCCATGCTGTCCGAGATTTCGCACCTTTGTGCCATGCTATTTGTATAGTGGCTAGTCACTATAATATTTGCGCCTAAAACTTAAACTTTGGCCAGCCTAGGCTTTGCTCGTCGTGAAGGTAACATGATGTGCTAGGGCAGCTTATCTCCGCTGGAGGCCAGTACCCAGACAACGCAAAAACTACCTCAGTACATCCTCAGTACGCCTCCATGAGTACGTTATGGTGTCTTCAGAATGTCCTCTTAAGGTACGAGAGTGGCCATAATCCAGTCCTTTTGTCCGTACACATAACAACCTCAGGGCATCTTCAGAACGACACTTCAGAACGTTTTCAGTATCTCTTTAGGACGACCTTTGTACAGCCAGTTCAGTACTGTAGGCTCTAATATTATGTTTTATTACTACGTATGATTTATTTCTTTTCAGTGTAATTACATGCGTCAAAAGAAAAATACCTCTAGAGGTGTGTACGTATACTGCATCAAGCAACAAAGAGGTGCTTGGCTGTGACAATAAAAGAAACAAAGTTTTTTGGCAGAAAATAATTTATTATAGCCTTAATTACAATTGGTGGTCAGAAGAGGTTTTCAGGCATCTGAGTCAGAGTAGTCCGAGGCAACATCTGGAAAAATAAAGCAATATTCAGACGGAGAACTCAAATTTGCAAAGATGCTGTTCTCGGCCACTCCTCCGAAAGAAAAAAAATGTCAGAATGAAGGCAGTTACAGTTTTAAAGACACGATTAACACATGCAAAATGAACCTGATACTGTCTCGTGTCGAAGAACGATTACGTGAGTCTCACAGGTCAAATGCGTAAATAAATAAACATGAAGGCCACTATCAACACCTAAGCTCAGGCTGTATGCTTGCAGAGTTGTCGAGAACTTGTGACCTCTTCTTGCGGAGCTTTTCACCAGCTTGTTGAAGCCACACTTTTATGATGTTTTCGACATCGCTTCTCTTAGCGTCTTTGAAGGCCTGCTTCAGCACTCCTGGAATGCAAAAATTAGGAGTATAATGTAAATGCAAGCTCAAAAGCAGTAGCAGCGGCGGCGCAGAAGCAGCAAGAGCGAGCCGGGTGTACGGGCAGCGTCGCAGCAGCAACCAGGCAGTCTTAGCTTGTGCCTCGTGCCAACGTGTCGATGTCGCTTTAGTAATGGGCATTCCTCTTCACTACATTTCGTCCCCCGTCTGCAAAGGAGCCAACCTGGCGACTCACGGTGAACAGAGTACGAGCGGATCGTAATGAGGTTTCAACCGCTGTACGTGAACGGTTTCACGACCCCGAAAGCGCTGGTCTGTGGATGTCGTAACGGGTTCGACGATGTAGTTAACAGGTGAAGTCTGCAGACAATGCGGTAGGGTTCCTGGTATTTTGAAACAAGCTTCGAGGAAAGGCTTGTAGGCACAGCGGGAACCCAAAGCCACACAAGAGTGTCTGGAACAAAGTTAGGGTACGGCTGGTTATCGCCACGTCGAGATTTTTGTCTCCATTGGTCGACAGTTGTAAACGACTGGGCGAGCTTATGGCATTCCTCGGCCCGGCGGGCAGCTTCACAGATAGGCGTAGACTCGGAGGAATCGGGGGTGGTAGGGTAGAATTGTATCTAGTGTGGTGGAAGGGTCTCGGCCATATAACAGGAAAAATGGCGAAAAGCCCGTAGTTGCCTGTGGAGCAGTGTTATACGCGTACGTCACAAAAGGTAGAATGAAGTCCCAATCAGAGTGATCGGAGGCAACATACTTTTGATATCATATCCCCTAGGGTACGGTTGAATCTTTCCGTCAATCTATTCGTCTGCGGGATGGTAGGCGGTAGTAGTCCGGTGAATGATACGACATTCGCCAAGGAGTGCGTTGACGACTTCAGCGAGGAATACACGTCCTCTGTCGCTGAGAAGTTCACGCGGTGCGCCGTGACGGAGAATGAAGTTCCGCAGGAGAAAAGAAGATACATTGTGTGCTGTGGCAGAAGGCAAAGCAGCTGTTTCTGCGTATCGCGTCAAATAGTCGACAGCGACAACAATCAAACGGTTTCCGGAAGCCGTGAATGGAAGAGGCCCGTACAGATCAATCCCAATGCGGTCAAAAGGCCTGGCTGGGCACGGGATCGGCTGGATCGGACCAGAGGTATGATGAGGCACTTCTTTCTGTCGTCGGCACTGCGGGCATGACTGAATATACTTGCGCAAAAAGGTGTACATGCCTCGCCAATAAAACCGGGAGGAAAGCCGAGCGTATGTTTTTAAGATGCCCGCATGTGCGCATTGAGGGTCAGCGTGGAAAGCTGAACATATTGCAGCACGAAGATGGCGAGGTATGACAAGTAGCCACTTTCGGCCCCCAGACTTGTAATTCCGGCGATAAATGAGGCCATCGCGGACCTCAAAGTGAGCCGCTTGATGGCGGAACGTTCGAGAAGATAGAGAGTTCGACGGATCTGAAAGGAATCGCAGAAGAGAGCTCATCCAGTCATCCTTACGTTGCTCAGCCGCCATGTCACAGTTTTCTGGGAAGGCAACCATTTCGTCCACGGCAGATAAACATGCAGAGTTTTCGGAGGACACAGGTGAGCGTGATAGAGCGTCGGCATCAGTGTGACGTCGGCCAGACCTGTAGACAACACGCATGTCGAACTCTTGCAACCGCAAAGCCTAGTGAGCTAAACGGCCGGAGGGGACCTTCAACGTGGATAACCAACACAGCGCATGGTGATCGGTGACTACGTCGAAGGGGCGACCATATAGGTACGGTTTAAGTTTACCTAGAGCCCATATAATTGCCAGACTCTCCTTCTTTGTCAAAGAATAGTTTTTTCCGCTTTGAATAGGGTACGGCTTGAGCATGCGACTACGTACTCCTGGAATCCTGATTTGCGCTGCGCGAGCACGGTGCCGAGTCCAACACCGGTGGCATCGGTGTGTACCTCCGTCGGAGCAGCTGGGTCGAAGTGACGCAAGATTGGCGGCGAGTTTAACAGGCGGCGCAACTTTTCGAAAGCATCGTCACAGGCGGGTGACCAAGCGTAACCTTTCAAGTCACTGCGTAGAAGCTCAGTCAAGGGGGCGGTGAACATCGCGAAATTCCGAATAAAGCGGCGGAAATATGAGCAGAGGCCAAGAAAGCTGCGCAGATCCTTCAGAGACGCAGGTTTGGGGAACTCTGCAACTGCCCGAAGCTTGGCGGTGTCAGGAAGAATACCCTCTTTAGATACAACATGACCGAGGATGGTGAGCTGGTGTGCACCGAAGCGGCATTTCTTCAGGTTGAGCTGAAGGCCGGCGTCAGTTAGGCACTGCAGCACTTCATCTAGCCAGCGGAGATGCGTTGGAAAATCCGGTGAAAATATAACCACGTCATCTATTTTTATTTTATTTATTTATTTAAGGAATACTGCAGACAGTTTTCACCATCCTAGCAGGAGAGGGTTACATAAGGTTTCTAACACAGAGGTCAAAACTAGAAGAAGTCGGAGCGTGCACGCAGTCGGAAGGCAGTGAATTCCAGTCTTCAATGGTTCTTACAAAAAAGGAGTACTTGAATGTGTTATTTTTAGGAGCATATGGTCTTACCGTTTTTGAATGATTTAACCTTGCTGAGCGCTGAGGAGTACAGGCATGTTTTCCACTTCAGGCCACGCAAAAGATTGTCCATCATCCGCTCGAATGTTGCAGGTGCGTTGCAAAGACCAAACGTCATGACACGGAATTCATAAAGGCCATCAAGTGTGACAAAGGCCGTCTTAGGCTGATCTTCAGGTGCCAGAGGGACTTGCCAGTAGCCACTCCGTAAGTCATTAGAAGAGAAGAACTCCACACCTTGGAGGCAGTCAAGGGCATCGTCGATTCTCGGTAACGGGTAAACGTACTTTTGAGTTATTTTGTTAAGACGACGGTAGTCAACACAGAAGCGAATTGACCCGTCCTTCTTCTTAACGAGAACGACTGGAGATGCCCAAGGGCTATTCGAAGGCTGGATGACGCCACGCTTGAGCATGTCAGCTACTTGGTCATCAATAACCTGGCGCTCGGCTGCGGACACGCGATAGGGTCTTTGACGCAATGGCGCATTGGTACCCGTGTTGATGCGGTGACACACATCTGACGTGCGGCCGAGGGGAGTATGCTGGCAGTCGAAGGAAGAAAGTAACTTGTTCAGCAGGCGTAGAAGCTGAGCACGTTGTGAAACGGTTAACGTGTCGGCGATGGAGCTGGGCAGTACGTCCGGCCTAGTAGTCTGCGGCGAAGAGGCACAGGTCACTCCGGCGACTTCGTGTTCGACGGAAGGACCAGTTGGCATGTCGATAATTGCAGAAGGGTCGAGACTGTAAACACGGCCGACGCACTCACCCCGAAGTAGTGTTACAGGACATGACAAGAGGTTCGAGATGAGCAGTCTGCTGACGCTGTCATGAAGTTCTAGAAGGGCATAAGGTAGCGACGAACACTTGCGACGAACGAAAAGAGCAGATGGCGTGAAAAGGGCACTAGACTCAGCGAGCGAGTTGCAAGACACAATGGTAAGGGCAAAAGAGTGCGGCGGTATGATGACGTCTTCAGCAACAAATAGTTTGTCGCCGGTTTCATGAGCATCATATAATAAAGCGTCGTCATCGTCAAACCCTTCAAATGTCACCTCAGCGCGAGAACAGTCGATGACGGCCTTATTAGCGGAGAGAAAATCCCAGCCCAAATTGAAGTCATGGGAGCAGAAATCCAACACAACCAATTCAACGACATAAATGAGGCCATCCATCGCGATGCAAGCAGTACAGGCAGCGGCCGTTGTGACGTGATCTGCGCTGGCTGTACGAAGCGATATACTTGCTAGTGGCGTCATAACTTTTTTCAGCAAGCGGCAGAGTCTAGCACTTATCACTGAAACTGCGGCACCAGTGTCGACAAGGGCGAGTGCAGCGACGCCGTCCACATGTACGTCCAGAACATTCGTTGGTGAAGTGAGAGGCCTTGCTCTTTTCGCTGGCGACGCAGTTCCTGCCTCTGGAACTGCGGCAATTAGTTTTCCCGCTCCGGCGATGAAGGACGACGACGCATCGGCGATGGCGAGCGGCGTCGAGGGGATGGCGAGTGGTGGTTAACAGGAGGGCGGTGGTCGGCGTACCATGACATCTGGTCGGGGGGCTGAGAGCTCTTGAACGAAGGGCATGGTGGCACATAAATGGCAGGTTCGAAGGTCTTGTCGTAGCTCTGGCGGTAGACAGGGACACGCCGACGGCAGTATCGCGCTACATGGCCAGGTAGCCCACAGGCAAAGCATATTGGGCAATTGTCGAGTGTACGCCATTGTCCACTACTTTGGACGGACCTTGGCTGAGCGAACCGAGGAGTGGCTCGCAGCAGCACGGCTGATGGTAGTGACGTAAAAGTCTGAAGAGGTAGTCGAGCCGCCACTTCAGTATAGCTTAGAGCAGCATTTACCTAGGCGCAGGCAACAGGGCTCGGCAATGGTGAAGTGTCACGGGCAGATGGCAGAGCCACGCAAACTTGCTCCTGGATGGCCTGCGAATGTTTGCTGGCAGCGGTGACGGTGGTTGGCCGGCTGTTGATAGCAGCGATAGCTGACGAGCGACCTCAGCACGAACAAACTCCTTTATTTGCGATAGCAGTGACTGAAGGTCAGATGTGGTGGTCGGGCTTGAGAGGGTGTCCTCCGGGACGTTAGGGCGTCGCGTGAGAAGACGCTGTCGTCGCAGCTCGTCGTAACTCTGACACAACTCGATGACCTCAGAGACAGTGACAGGGTTCTTCGAGAGCAGCATTTGAAAGGCGTCGTCGGAAACGCCTTTCATGATATGTCGCACCTTGTCAGTTTCTGCCATCGACGGGTCGACACGCCGGCTGAGGTCGAGGATGTCCTTTATGTAGCTGGTGAATGTCTCACCGGTTTGTTGGGACCGGCCTCGTAGGCGTTGTTCTGCGTGAAGTTTGTGCACACCAGGGCGTCCAAAAACATCTGCGATGCAGGTTTCAAAGGTCGTCCAAGTGGGGATATCTGCTTCGTGAATTCTGTACGACAGCTTGGCAACATCCGTTGAATAAAACATCACGGTACCAAGCTTTGTGGGATCGTCCCATTTGTTAGTAGCTCTGGCTCGTTCATAGGATTCCAGCCAATCCTCAACGTCTTTCTCGTCGGTGCCGCTGACGATGTCGGGTTCTCGCAAGAGCTGGGCACCGGGACAGCTCCTGCGTGGCGAAGCCGGTGGGGGTGTGAAGACAGTGTCGTCAGGCATGACGGCGGCAGCTTTTGGCTACGCAGTTCCAGGACTGGAGAAGAGTGCAGCACTCTCCACCAAAATATAATGTAAATGCAAGCTCAAAAGCGGTAGCAGCGTCGGTGCGGAAGCAGAAAGAGCGAGCCGGGTGTACGGGCAGCGTCGCAGCAGCAACAAGGCAGTCTTAGCTCGTGCCTCACGCCAACGTGTCGATGTCGCTTTAGTAGTGGGTATTCCTCTTCACTACAGCAGATATGATACTTTAGATTTAAAACATTCTTCTTGGATGTTTCACCTGGTTACTGAATAGTACTGTATTACTAGGTATGTTCAACGATGAGTTTACACAAATACACGCCATACAGAACTTGTGCTACACTGAGCTGCACCATATCAAGGAGCTGAGGCTTTACTACATCAGATAAAATTATGGCAGACTTACTAAAGATAACCTCTGGTGTATTGAGGGCCATGAATTTTTTCTTTCCCTTTTGTCCTGCCCAGCTGTACTGCACAGCCACTTCATGGCTGAGCAGCAATTCTAGAATTCGTCTTGTGGCTGTGCCAACTAATGTACCTCCAATGCCAGGTAACTGGTATAGCTACAAAAGCAAAATATGTTATTAGTAACACGCAGCTACTCTACTTCAGCTAATTATTACATATTCAAAAGAAAGGAACCATACCAACTGTGCCTTCATGGTTGCATTGACGGCAAGTTCACTATCAAAGTTTTCAAATTCCTCGACGTCAAGAAATTGGTTCTCCACGACATCCTTGCTGCTTACTTCAGGTGTTTCGTGGCAGATGCGTCTTTGAACTGCATCCAGCTGCCTACCTTGCTCCTCGTTTCTGAATAAAACTGTCTGGAGCATCCGGTTCATCTGGTGCAAATATTCTGAAACTGTGACCAAAACAAAGAATCACAAGCAATGGTGTCACTTAGTCACCCTGTAGCTTACACTGCAGTTTAGGACTAGCATTTACTAAGGATATATAAGACAACCTTTAGGAACTATTTTCCTTTAGGGTAAGCCTACAGGTCTGGATGTTCATTTATAGTAGAGATGTGTGAACATTCAAAATTTCAAATATTTTTAATTGTGTTCGCTATTCAGATCCCTGCCTGTTAAATCTGCCTGTTAAATCACCTGTTAATTCTTGTATGTTAAATCTTACTTTGAGTCCTCCAGGCATTCTCAGCTTCACGATGGTATTGTGGTCGGCCAGTGAGACTAGCTGTAAAGTATACCATGAAATGTAAGTAAGATATTCATGCAATGACCTTTACATGCAATGGCTGCATCAAATCTCACGGGTACTCTGTAGATATTGCGCAGAATTTTTAAGGTTTAGTCCTCTTTCATTCGTAGATTGAAAAACAGAAAAGGCAATATCTTTAATGTCTGAAGTTCTGACAGCTTTTAAAAGAAGTTTCTGGTACTACTACTTACAGCGATGATCATACTGGCTCACAGCACTTTCCCTTGCACTGTCATTGCCTGTGACACATGCAAAAAGTGCTGTAGCTCTTCCATTGACCGTTAATTTGCAAATTCACTTATAACACACTGCAAACTCATTAGTTCTATGCTGAAGGGGGCAAGTTTTTCTTTGCATAAAAATATTCCATAGCATTCTTTTTAACACAAAAACAGTCATAAAATTTGTAACTTGCATCATAACACCTTATGTGTATGGGGAACCAGTGCTGGAGTTTTCACGACCACCCTGGTGGTGAAAGTGCCTACTTCTCAGCTGCTCCCGCAGACGAGGGCGGCGGCTGGTAGATGCTGTGCGTCCGCGCATTGCCGTAACAAAACCAAAGGGCGCTGGTGGTACTGCTTTGTATTCAAGTGCAATAATATACAAAAAGTGGGAGAATGTATAGAGGAAAGAGAGGACATAGAAAGAGGAGGCGGCGTTGCATCCAAGCGATCAGGTGAGCAAAATTCTGCTCTCACTCTTCGATCTAGTACTGTCGGGCTCGTTTCTAAACTGAATAATGCGTGTCTGCTATATTTATTCGATAGTGAAGACAGGTGCGAGTAGAAACCAGGACCAGACAGCAGAGTTGAAACGGTGTTTTGCCGGAAATAAAACAAGCATACTATGCAACACACGGCATATGTAATTTTTATTTATCTGGCCTGCTGGGCATTTAGTCGTGCACTTCTGGACTAACAAGTCTACATGCGTCCATCCATCTGACCCTGACAGCACCACCAAACTCCATCTGATGCCACCGCGTGAAGTGAATGATACAATAGGCAGGTAGTCTTATTTTTTTTGTAAACGGTTGCGTGTTCAGAAAAGCTGCCTTGTCCACAAGACTACTGCGGAGCCACAGTCACCTACGCCTCTGAGCTGTTAGAAAATATACCCTCGTGGTGAACACTCGATGTCGAGATGCCTCTGTTTAACTTAATTTGTGCAAAATACAGGGTTTCTGTTACGAACAAAGCAGCGAACTACTCGAAGCTTACCTTTCTAGAGCAAGCCGATGCGGTGAGAATTTTTCTCACTGGCTGCCATGGCTAAACGTAACATCGGAACTTATGCCTTGCTAGAGAACTTAAAATTTCTTTGATTTTTACTCTTTTAGTTCACCTAACACACAGTTCTAATTTTTCCGTTTGCCTATGTCAGCCTGAAATGAAGGTGTCCGTTCATCGATAATTGCTAGGCTTTCATGTGCCAAACAAGATATCATTTTGAGGTACACTGTAGTGTGCATATCAAGATTGTGACCGCTTGGGGTTCTTCCAATATCTTGGTTCACGGGTGTTCTTCTTAAAATTCACCCCCACCGAAACGTGGCCGCCGTGGTCGCTAATCTATCCTGCGCCCTCAAGAATAGAAGCCCGGCACCACACGTGCTATGCTGCCACGGTGGTTTGCTTGATCAACGTTCCTGTCCACACATACCGTGGACAGAGCATACAAACGATGCCTAAAAAAAATTAGCGCAGCTACCACTTACTCTGCCTTTGTTTTTGTTTCAGTTTACTGCAAATGTTGGAAGTGTGGTATTGTCGCAACACGGACATATCAATGGGGCCATGTCAGCCAGCACTAGCATAAGCTCAAAACCCAGCACCCAACCAGAAAATGAGGACGAGAAAGCTGCCATCACGGCACAGCACTGTCCCTTCCGATAATACAGTCGATCCCGGATATATCAAACTCGAGTATACCGCATAATTGGCTTTATCAAACAGTTGAAAAATTACCTCGAACTTTCCATGCAAAAGTATGGGCCCGGTGCACCCGTAAATCGAACTCCCGCTCAGTGGGACATCCGCTATATCGAACGCTGCGCCACACCGAAGTCCAGAAAGTGCATTTTTCCTAGCAAGTATTGATTAATTTTAGGCTGTGTTCTAACAAGTTCCGAACCGTTTTTTGCGCGCAGGAGACGACAAAAAAGGTGTCATTGCATTGCGCTGATCTGGTTCGTTGCGCGGCACTTGCTACATCTGTACGTTTGATGCACAATCCGCAGGTCTTAGCGCGCGGACATAATGTTTTCCAAAAGACCGATTGCTGAGGGCACCGAAATGAGAATGGGAGGTGACTAGACGATCTCAGTGCAATGTTCACGTGTGGTTCGCATTCCCTCCCTTATTGTTAGCGCACAATGACATGCAAGCCTGAAAAGCCTGGCCTTCGAGATGTGCAACCTTGTTACGTACTTTTAGTGTTTTTGGTTTTAAAACACACGTCTCGGAAGATACGCTTTTTAAAAATCTTTTCGCATCAAAGCCGCTAAAGCAGCGACTGCCAGCTACAAAGCCATAGTAACATCGATATCGCCAACATGTCGATGGTGAGAACTCGGCGTTGCGGCTTTTGCGCCTTGTGGTTTTGTGCACTTCTCGCCTCCATCTTGATAAATCCTCATTCGGGAGTTTAACTGAACGTTGACCCACACGTAGCTATAAAATTATGACTGGCGCTTCGAGTGATGTAAAGTAAAACGCTGTGTTGTAAACATTCGTTGCGGGCCAGGTGATGACTTCGGGTGCGTGATGACCACTAACAACGGTGCATGGTGCCTCAGTGAATTTTTGATTGACTGATTGATTGAACGTTTATTATCATTTGTCACATGAGGTTTACAAACACTGATTGGACCCATAGCCTGAGGCTAGTGTAGGGTCCAATGAGAAAAGTAATGGACAGAAGCGGGAAATGTCAATTCTGCAACTTATCAGCATTTCCGGACACCATTTCGAACAGAAGCGACGTCATCGGTACAGATGACAATGTTGCTGTTTCTGCCTGCATCGAAGCTGAGATTTTGGCTGCCGGTGTCACCGAAGTGTACTCGTGCGTGTATGATGAACATGCAAACGTCTTGTTGCCACCGCTAACCAAGCTTGCTTCGGCGTTCTGCGTCAACCAACGTTGTGGTCGAAGGAGCTAAGTTCACTTATATGGAAAGCTTCAATAATATTAAGGATTACTGGAACTTGACAGCGCGCAGGAAGCAAGTTTACGGACAAAATAAAGTGCGGTAACCTGCAGTTCACACCTTGTTTTCGAGTGAATCGTTATTTTAGCTCTTGTAACGATTTTATAGGCCTGAAATTCTTCAATTTAGGTCTGATATATGCATATCTTGTATTTCGAATTTTCGATATATTGAACTATTGAACCCATTCTCAGATGCTATCACCTCTAAATCATGCAACATGCATGAATATTGTCACGATGAGTCACAAGTACTGGGGAATTTATTGAACGACCGGGTAGCTAGCTCTAGGACGATGCGTCAGTCGTGGCTGGCTCTCGAGCAGAGAAGAAAGCACGCGATCATCTTTTTCCTCCAGATTGAGAGCCGCTCTTGCTGTCGACCCACTACGTGCTGGTGGCATTATCCCCCTTTCCGAAAAGAAAAAAAACAAGTCCCAAAAAGAGGAAAGAAAAGTACATAGCATCACCGCGATGCTACTACATAGGCACGTGAAAAAGAAATTGGAAATTCGGATAATGTGAAAGTAAAAATTGAAGAGCGTGCCAATATAAGAAACGTCAATGAACGAGAAAGCAAGTTCACACAAATAAACAAAAAACACAAAGAATGCTGTACGGTAAAGGAAAAGTTACGAGCAACGCGCAATAAATGATTTCATGCGCAACACATGAACGACGTCCGGCCTCAGCCGTGTCCTGCTCCGTGCATGGGGTGTTGAGTCCGGAACCACTTCGTAGTTCACGTCACTGACACGGCGTAACACTTTATATGGGCCAAAGTGCCGGCTCAGCAACTTTTCGCTAAGGCCACGGCGGCGGACGGGCGTCCACACCCAAACTTGATCTCCGGGGCTGTAAAACACTTCTCTGTGGCGGGTATTATAGCGTCGTGCGTCTGCCTGCTGTTGCTGGCCGATGTGCAGTCGCGCGAGCTGCCGGGCTTCCTCAGCACGCTCTGCGAATTCTTCGGCGTCAGTTGCCAACTCGTTTTCGTCTTGACACGGTAGCACAGAGTCTAGCATGGTCTGCACTTCGCGGCCGTAGAGAAGCCGAAATGGCGTGAATCGCGTGGTCTCTTGCACGGCGGTATTATACGCGAAGGTCACGTGAGGTAAGATCCGGTCCCATGTTTTGTGCTGTACGTCCATGTACATTGAGATCATGTCTGCGAGGGTCTTATTCAGTCGCTCGGTAAGTCCGTTGGTTTGCGGGTGGTACGCAGTTGTTCTTCGGTGTCTGGTGTTGCTCAATTTGAAAACTTCGTCCGTAAGCTGCGGTGTGAATGCCATCCCTCTGTCCGTTATTACACTGGAAGGAGCACCGTGTCGTAACACGATGTGGCGCATGAAAAATTGTGCTACCTCAGAAGCCGTGGCTCGTGCGATCGCCTGGGTTTCAGCGTAGCGTGTCAAATAGTCGGTCGCGACGATCACCCATTTGTTGCTGTCCGCAGACAGGGGAAATGGCCCGAGAATGTCCGTGCCGACTTGGTCGAATGGCGTGCAAGGTGCTTCAATGGGCTGAAGCAAACCAGCTGGCTTAACAGATGGTTGCTTTCGGCGCTGACATTCCCAACAGCTCCTCACGTACTTCTTGACGCTTGCCGAAAGTCCTGGCCAATAGTACCTCTTACTCACTCTGGCAAGTGTTCGTGAGTAGCCCAGATGACCGGATGTGGTTTCGTCATGGCAAGCGAAGAGGACGTCGTCTCGCATGTCTCGAGGAACCACCAGGAGGTAGGCACGGTTGTTCGAACGAGCGTTCTTCTTGTACAGCACACCATCTCGAAGGCAGAACGACGGCAACGAGCGGAATAAATGACGTGGTATGATTGTGTCCTGGCCCTCTAAATGATCGATGATCGGATGAATCTCTGCGTCATCCCGCTGACGTTTACTCAAGTCTGATGAGCTAATGGCGCCCAGGAAGCCTTCGTCTTCCTCTGCTTCCTGACTGACGACATGAAGGGGCGCGCGTGACAGTGTGTCAGCGTCTTCATGCTTACGGCCGGACTTATGGACGATGGTGACGTCAAATTCCTGCAGCCGCAAGCTCCACCGTGCTAGCCGTCCTGAAGGGTCGCGCAGGCTTGCCAACCAGCAGAGGGCGTGGTGGTCCGTCACTATCTTGAAGGGACGACCATAAAGGTACGGGCGGAACTTGGTGATTGCCCACACGACTGCGAGGCACTCTTTCTCCGTAGTGGAATAATTCGCCTCAGCACGCGATAGAGAGCGGCTGGCGTAGGCTATCACTCTTTCGATGTCTTCTTGACGCTGAACGAGCACTGCACCGAGCCCAATGTTACTAGCGTCGGTATGGACCTCCGTGTCAGCATCATCGTCGAAATGAGCGAGAACGGGCGCTGATTGCATGCGCTGTCGCAGCTCATCAAAAGCTGCTTGTTGCTCGTTTTCCCAGACAAACGGTGTGTCGTCCCTTGTGAGACGAGTCAGAGGTTCTGCTATCTGTGAAAAGCCATGAATGAATCGGCGATAGTAGGCGCACAAACCAAGGAAGCGCCGGACGGCTTTCTTATCGACAGGAGCTGGTAATTCAGCAACAGCGGCAAGCTTGTCCGGATCGGGACGGATTCCTTCGGCGCTAACTACATGTCCAAGAAACTTTAGTTCTTTATAGCCGAAGTGGCACTTCTGTGGCTTTAGTGTGAGGTCCGCCGATCGGATAGCCTCCAGCACGCTGCGCAGGCGCTGAAGGTGCTGCTCGAACGTGGCAGAGAAGACCACCACATCGTCAAGGTAGACAAGACAAGTCTGCCACTTCAGCCCTGTGAGGACAGTGTCCATCATTCGCTGTAAAGTCGCCGGCGCTGAACACAAGCCGAAAAGGAGTACTCGAAATTGGTATAGGCCGTCTGGAGTCACGAAGGCTGTCTTTTCGCGGTCTCGCTGATCTACCTCGATTTGCCAGTACCCGCTTTTGAGATCGAGAGAAGTGAAATAATGGGCACGACGAAGTCTATCTAGCGAATCGTCGATACGCGGTAGCGGGTACACATCCTTTTTGGTCACGTTGTTAAGCTTTCGGTAATCGACGCAGAAGCGTAGCGACCCGTCCTTCTTTTTGACAAGCACGACTGGAGATGACCACGGGCTGTTGGATGGTTCGATAACGCCATCGTCAAGCATCTCGCGAACTTGCGTACGTATCGCTTCACGTTCTTTAGCCGACACGCGGTAGGGGTGCTGGTGTATTGGGCGTGCGTCCTCGTACGTGATGATCCTGTGTTGAGTGATCGACGTCTGGCGGATCTTCGAGCAACTTGCGAAGCAAGACCTGTACTCGAACAAGAGCGCTCGCAGCGCAGTCTGGTTATCGGTGGACAGATCAGGATTGATGTCAATGTTGCTCATTGATGTGTCTGCGTTATCCACTACTTCTGACGTGAGACAGTTGGTTACGTTTGCTACTTCGTGGGCAAACGCTATCGAAGTGCCACGGAAAAGGTGTCGATGCTCGTTGCTAAAGTTGGTAACGAGCAATTCAGATCGGCCGTCACAAACGTGTATTACACTTCTCGCTACACATATGCCTTGCTGCAGGAGGTGTTCTAAATTTGTCTCGGCCACCACATCGCCATCGCTCAAACCACAGCATGTTACGTCGACTAGAACACTCGCTCGGGGAGGAAGCGTCACGCTCTGTTCAGAAATACGGAGTACGTCGACACGCATTTCGTCATCCTGCACGTTGATTGCTCGCTGGGCTGAGAACGTGACGCGGCGCTCTTGAAGATCAATGATAGCCCCATTTTCCTGTAGAAAATCAACTCCTAGAATGACGTCACGGGAGCATTCACGTAGAACAAGGCAGCTTGCTACGAATGTGTACCCTTGAATCTGTACTCTAGTTGTGCAGGCACCCAGTGGAGTAACGACATGGCCACCAGCTGTCCGAATCTGCGAGTTATGCCATGGTGTGATTACTTTCTTCAGCTGCGTTGTCAGTTTCCCGCTCAGTATGGAATAGTCTGCGCCGGTGTCCACTAACGCATTACCTACACAACCATCAATTGTTACTGCAATGTCGAGTGAAAGCCGGCTATCCTTTGCAGCAGCAGGTGACGTCGGACCAGTTTCTGTACAGTTCTGCGTCAATAGGAGGTCTTCAGCGCTTCGACGTTCAGCGACCCCGCCCCCAGAGGTCGCTTCGGCTAGTTCTCCCGGCGGGGGCTGGGAGATCGTGCGGTAGAATACCGCTGGGGCGTTGCTGAAAATCGCCTCGGTGATGGCGAGCGCGACTGGCGCCCGGCAGACGGTGGTGCATGCTGCTGGGAGAGGTAGTTTTGGATGTCGCGTGGTCTCTGACCGTAACGGGGTGGCGGCGAGTACGCAGAGAAGCCGCGAAGCCCAAGACGGCGATATGGGCACTGGCGGTACAAGTGATCAGCTTCTCCGCAGTGAAAGCACAGAGGCCGGCGATCAGGTGTGCGCCAAACATCAGACTTTCGAGGAGACGTGCGCCGATCGTTGACGCACCTCTGCTGGTTGGCAAGGTTTGTACCGAAGTGCTGGTCATGTTTGTTGACGTGGTGGTAGCAGTATTGTTGACTTCCGGAGGCAATCCCCTGATTCGGCGGCTGGTCCGATGCACGGGAGTGTTGACTGGCACTGGACTCGTATTACGGCTTCCTGGGGGGGGGGGGGTCTGCAGCATCCGTGAGGCTACCCAGCACCTCCACCAGTTTGTCACGATGAGTCACAAGTACTGGGGAATTTATTGAACGACCGGGTAGCTAGCTCTAGGACGATGCGTCAGTCGTGGCTGGCTCTCGAGCAGAGAAGAAAGCACGCGATCATCTTTTTCCTCCAGATTGAGAGCCGCTCTTGCTGTCGACCCACTACGTGCTGGTGGCAATATGTCTGTCCACAGTCTCAGTCAGTCAAAACGTAGAGGACATAAAAAGTCAAATGAGGACAGTAGTAATTTAAAATTGTAGTTTAAATAAAAATCAAGCAACATCCGAACTTCAGCGCCTAAGTCTAGGAAGTCCATTTGTAGCAACAAACATATCCTGTGGTATATGTAGTGGCTTGATATTACATCTATACCACAAACTTCTTGGTCTTGAGAAGTTGATGCAATTCACTTGCTTTTTTCATTAATCACTGAATATCTTATGGTCACACAACATACTGCATAGACATATAATAGGGGCATGCCTTACCACTATGTGCACAGCTCACTGATCGCCAAGCACACAGTGGGTCCCTGGTAGGCCTTTGTATTGGGCTAATATATCTTGTTCCTGGCCGAAAACGGAGCAGCAGAGGTCAGACACAAATTATAAGGTAAAAAAAGGATAGGATGTGAATTTCTCCAATGCTACGGTAGTTTAATTCTTTTCAATATCGCATTACATAAATTTACAGCACAGCACAAAACCCTTACCTTAGGGCACCACATTTGATGTACAGTATACAACACGGTTTCGGGTAACATCTATGACACAAACATTTGGCCTAAAAAAGCTTCTTTCACTAATCAGTGAAACGTTTATGGTCCGACAAAAGACTTCCTCGATATATATTGTAAAAATTCTTACCGCTCTGTGCTGAGCTTGCTGACTGCATAGCGGATGGTGGCTCGGTTGCAGGCCTTTGTGCTGGACTAACACATGTTGCTTCTGGTCAAAAACGGAAAAGTGCAGTTGAGACAGAAGTTATGCTTAAAGAAAGGAAAGGACAAAATTTCTACAATGCTAATAAAATTCCAAATGAATTTCCACCAGCTTACAGTGGATAACCACCTCACACGTACCACAGTTGATGAGTAGTACGTGCCACGATTCAGGGTTACATTTATGATAACATTTTGGCCTAGGGAAGCATTTTCGCTCGAAGCTTTTTCAACTAATTACCGAAACATTTAGAGCCCGAGAAAAGACTGTTTAGATATATATTGAAAAAAGCCTTACCACTCTATGCCGAGCTTGCCGACTGTCAAGTAGACCGTGGCTCAGTGGCCGGCCTTTGTGCTGGACTAACACATCTTGGTTCTGCTCAAAAACGGAAAATTGCAGTTGAGACAGACATTACACTCGAAGGATAAGATCTGAATTTCTTCTATGCTAATTTATTCCTTGACATAATTTTACCAGCTCCCAAACCATGACCCTGCCTCAACGGTCCAGGAACTCAGTCATAGCACCACACATCTTGCACAGTATGCTCAGTGGTTTGGGTTCGCAGCTATGCTACAAACTTTTTGGCCTTGAAAAGCTGCACTTAATTCCCTCAAAATTTGTGTCATTAACTACTGATAAGCTCGTGGTCTCCCAACAGAATGCATTGATATATAGTAGCGGTAAGCTTACCACTGTGCACCGAGTTTGTTGGCAACAAAGGACAGAGTGGGTCTCTGGTAGACCTGCGGTCCGGGCTAATATATCTTGCTCCTGGCCAAAATTAGGGAAGCATTGTTGAGACAGAAGTTAAGGTTCAAGAAAAAACGGCTCTAAATTTCTTCAATGCTAATCTCACCTTCGACAATATAGACAGCTTTTCGTAGATAACTCTTACTGGATGCAAGCTACACTCACAGCTATAACAAGGAAACTGAAATTTCTAAAACTTGCTCCGCTTGTATAAATGTATGCAAAGTCCCAATCCCTACACTTTGTTCCACTCAATTATTAAATATTTTGGTGTGCTCCTTGAAGATTTCTTTTAAACATCAGTGTAAGCTGTTTTCGAGTTACTAAGAACATGGTAAACAATATTAATATTTAAATAAGAAAGATATTATGTAAAAAAACATTATTAGTTAATAAAAAATATTTTATATACTGAATTCTCAGATGCTCTTATCTAATATTAGTCTTGCACTTTGACATTCATGTCAAGGTGCACTGGTCATAATTATGCAGAAATATTTTACAGTACTTTTAAGCATGGAAGCAGGTGGTGATGGAAGCTGCTCTTGTGGGAAGTCCATCGTCCTAGATTTTTTTTTTGCGTTTCCCCTTTCCGTAACTTTTCTCATGCGCACTGAATCTAGATGACCCTGATGCCTTGGACAGGTTCAGTCGTGCTTCAGCGTAGGTGTCTGAAAGAGGTAACTTACATGGACCAAATATACATAACAATTTCCTAAAAAGGAAGAGCACTAAGAAGGAGTAACATTTACTTCTATTTTATATTTATCAACCTTTCTTTCTGCCGAATTTATATAGCCCAGAGCACAATGTTTTCTGTGTATACTTGCAGAGCCTTTTTTTCACCACCATTACGTAGGACAGAGAAATGACACTTGAGTATCACAAGAATGATTGGTTCCTTACTGTAAACTTGGGAATTAGTCAAGCCTGGCACAAAATGAATAAATACCTGCTATAGCAGGTACCTGCTATAGAAAAGCTCCCTGAATGATATGTGCCTTTTTGCAGAACATGGACAGTCTGCAATTTATAGATATGTGTATGCGTGCAGCTGTTCTCGTTTACATAACTCAAAACTTCGCACGAAGAAACTGCCCGACTCAATTTGTTAAGTGAATTAAGGCAGTGTCTTGTTAAGTGAATCAGGGCAGTAAATCAAAGCAACAGATTAGTTAAAGAGGTCGTGAACGTTTTCTGGCTGTCCGTTCAATAATATACTCTCGCTCTTTTGACCATACAGGTTGTTTCAACAGCTGTAAAAGCACATAAATTAATTTTCTATCAAGCATTCACCTCAGCTCTACAGCCCACGTCATCTTAGTCAGCCATTGGCCCAATCAAAAGCCTGCTGACAAAACATTGGGACACGGCGAGGCCTGCTGGGCCATGATTGGCCAAAGCTCGAAAGATCATACCATGTTAATTGGAGTGCGGTGCTGACGGACTTTTCAAAATTTAGTGTTGTGGGTTCAAAATACAGTGGAGGAATATGAAACGTCTCTCAGTAGCGGTGCTTCGTTAAGCTGAAAACATGTTGACCACTTGTGCGTGTTTTGATAAAATTTCAGGCAGTGGCACTGTATGTAAGGCTATAAAGTTACCCCAACTATTTGCATGGCCACTGTGCAGGCATGTTGCGTGCAGTGGTGAGTTCGTCTGTATTTTGTGTTGTTGGATATATGTAGTTTTTGCGTGGATTATTGCGGCATGAATAGTTTCTTGAATATGTCGAGTAAAGAAGAGGTTTTTTTCTCTTGCGCTGCTACACCAGTTAAATTCGTGTCAGAAGAATTACTTCTTGTTTACAACTCTGAGAGATGACGAAAAACCAGGTATATGATGCACTAATACTTGCAAAAGTAATATTATTGCTATACCAAATTGCAAAACGAGCATTCTGTGTTCTATCCCTCATGTTGCCCTGTATCCACATGGAGCACAGATGAGCACACCATTTGTCAGAAACTGCCAGAGCTGGGGTGGGCGCCATTGAGACATCTCTGGAACGCAGTCGGCTTTCAGCACTACTGTAAGCTAAAAAATTGCCGCATTGCTGTATCACTTCCTAGCTTTATTGTAATCTGTAGTTCAAAGCAAATGAAGGTTAACGATATACTTGGGATTTCAATTGTTAGATGATGTTGCATGGTTTTAACACTTACCAGTTGTTCCACATTGCCATTCTATGAGCACAAAGAGGCTTGAATTTCCAACCAGCCTAACTAAATATAGACAAAACATGGCACTGAAATATTGAAGAATCGGCATGCCCAATGCTTAGTGAAGCAATGAAGACTACAAACGGGCAGCTTCCTTTTCTTTTCACGACCCCTTCAAGTACCATGACCCTTCCTGTGTGTGTGGCTAACCCTTTTACAGCACGATCCATTCTCCTAAAACATTTGTAAACAATAATGACGAACCAATCTGAACAAGTGTTCAATATGACCAACATTTTACCCAATCAGATGAGGTCCACAGAATGATGACATCAATTAATAAATTTAGGCAAAGCAAATTTACTGCACTGCACAGACTATGTGAAAGAAAATCACAAAAGAGAGGACACTGTTACCATATTTATGCAGCACAACACAGGGCACCCGGTACCAGTCAGGACTTGCTTGAGCTCTAAGCAAGCTGCATAAATGCCTCATTTCGGGTGGCCACATGCACTGGCTGTTGCCAACCAGCCAGTTCTTATGAATGATGTCCATAGCTCCGTCTTCATTAGGGAATTCAACAATGACGTATGCTCCACCTTATAGTGGAAAGGAAATAATTTATTAGCACCTATATTTACAACTTTTTATGGCTTTGATTCAGTAGAAATATCAGCCGTCATGCGGACACTGCAGAATCAGGGCGTAGATGAAGTATATATAAACATTCTAGAAGACATCTACAGGGGATCAACTGCTACCATAGTGCTTCATAAAGAAAGCAACAGAATACCAATCAAGAAGGGTGTAAGGAAGGGGGACACAATCTTTCCAATGCTATTTACCGCGTGCTTACAGGAGGTTTCAGAAGCCTAGAATGGGAACAGTTAGGAATAAGAGTTAACGGAGAGTACCTTAGTAACCTGCGCTTCGTCGATGACATTGCATTGCTGAGTAACTCAGGGGACGAATTGCAACTCATGATAACGGAAATATACAAGGAGAGCAGAAATGTAGGTCTTAAAATTAATCTGCTGAAAACAAAAGTAATTTACAACAACCTTGGAAAAGAGCAGCGCTTCGAGATAGGTAATAGTGCACTTAAAGTTGTAAAAGACTATTTCTACTAAGGGCAGGTAATAACCGCAGAGCCGAACCACGAGATTGAAGTAACTAGAAGAATAAGAATTGGGTGGAGCACATTCGGCAAGCACTCTCAAATTATGACAGGTAGATTGCCACTATCCCTCAAGAGGAAGGTATATTACAGCTGTATCTTGCCGGTACTTAGCTACGGAGCAGAAATCTGTAGACTTACAAAGAGGGTTCAGCTTAAATTGAGGACGACGCAGCGAGCTATGGAAAGAAAAATTGTAGGTGTAACCTTAAGCGACAAGAAGAGAGCAGAGTGGATTAGGGGACAAACGGGAGTTAAGGATATCTAGTTGGAATAAAAAAGAGGACATGGACATGGGCCGGGCATGTAGCCCGTAGACAGGATAACGGCTGGTCTATAAAGGTAACAAACTGAATTCCCAGAGAATGGAAGCGGGCTAGAGGGAGACAGAAGGTTAGGTGGGCAGGTGAGATCAAGAGGTTTGCGGGTATAAATTTGCAGCAGCAAGCACAGGATCGGGTTGACTGGCGGAACATGGGAGAGGCGTTTGTCCTGCAGTGGACGTAGTCAGGCTAATCATGATGATATTTACAAATGCCAAAAAATACAAAAAAGGCCTGGTAATCTAGGTGTGTACTAATGCACGTAATAGAGGGAAAATAACAATCCGTGTCTTCAAGACAGTTCCTATACATTTCTGGGTTACACTGTGAAGTGGCCACGACTGTAGGCTAGTAGATAGCTGTGATGCAACAAATATTCCCAGCATTGCTGATGAACATGGCACTGAATACAGCTCACTTTGGTTCAGGCACTTATTCCCAATGATACATGGTTCACCAGATGTATAATGGGCAAAGTTCTCTACAATAACAATAGAGCCGTCAGTGAGTTTGCAGCAGCTGTTTCTGCGATCTGAAGCAAGGACAATGCCTTTAGGCTGTACGACTTTCTTGTACTGCGGGCCTCTGCACGTGGCAATGAGTGGTCCAGTATCATGCCCTGCCTTGAATAAGTGGTTGCTTTCAAAACTATCTTTGACCTATACATTCTGTTCCTGCTCGGAGAGCCTGTTACAAAGCTGCTCAAGAGGGTTTCCTAGTTTTCTCACCAGCTTTTTCAATTTCGACATGAAATTTTCAAAAGGAAATGCACTCCATGTATCCAGAGGTCCAAGATATTTGACGTCACATGCAAGGTGACAGAGGCCATGCACAATCTGGGACACATACTCCTTCCCATATGCTCTTACGAATGAATGAACAAATGATTCAAGAAGCTTGCCAGCATACGCAATTTCACTCACATTAGCAGTGGGTGTTGCAAACACTGTGACTGCAACATGCAGTGCGAGAAAATTCTGATACATGTGCTGAGTTATCATTGAAGAAAGCACTACTGGACCTCCGTACAACAAGAAAAAACGAAACTCGGTCGCCTTGCATCGGTCCAGCTCTGACAAGCTTCGTGGTCTTCCTTTGAATTCGCATGGTACATACTTGGCAATCTTCAAGTTTCGCTCGGATACCTGACTTCGCACTTTGCTGCCAAGTTTTATTTCCTTGAGGCCCCGGAACCACAACACCCGGAGCTTGTGCACCACACCCAAATAGACAAGGTGCATGTAGTCAAGAGGCACATCTTTCACAATGTCTATCGGCAGTTCCTTCAATATGCTATGTCCTGCGTGGTGTCGTTGTGCGCCTGAGAACGAAAAGTAGCATCACTTCTTCGGCTCGCAGTTAAATCCGGAAAGCACACTCTGCCTTGGCAATACTGCTCGTGCACTTCACATCTGGTGCAGCTATAATAGCCTGTGTGACCTACGATTGAAAGAGCGAAGGCTTTGGCAGGCACATCACATATTAGGGCATGCATGGTTATCTGGATCTTTAATGTGCCTATTGCAAGGCCCGATGTCATCAGATGTTTCAGCTCATCAACAAAGCTCCGCATAAACTCATTTGCATCCTTCGGCTTGCAGTCGCAGTAAAAACAGCCAACGACAAAAGGAGCTTCGTCCTGCAGATTGATAACACGGCCTAGGATAGTCCAAAACTGCCCTTTCGAGCTTTTTGTCAGCGGTAGCCCATCAATAATAAAACTGAGCCTAAGTTCACTGGGAATCTGTTTATAGCCCCGCAGAGTTTCCCGTAGTCCTTTCTCAAAGCCGAAATGATGGTATTTGCCACCCGCAATATCCAAAATGTTCATCATTTTCCTTGGTGTCTGCAGGAGGGCTCGCGCTGATGAAGGAAGTGAAGAAAAACATTGATGCGAACGTAGCACGTTTAGAAGTGACGTCACTGCAGCATGAGACGACTGCGGTGCAATGGCCCATGCTTGCAATCTTTCGCGAAAGTCCGAAACAGTCTCCTTGTCGTGAGTTAAGTTCGTCACGTCACAAGGCGTGTGACGTGAGGAAGATGGAGACAGTGAGGAAGACAAACGGGAGTTATATTGGACGAACAAAAACTTTTGCGCCTACAGTACTATACGTCGTACACACGCGTGGTTCACACACAAAAGAAAAGAGTAACCAGTCTCACAGTCTGTGCCGTAGCCCGATGCCTTGAAGTGGGACCCGTTGCGTGCTCGGATGCAGTCGTCGCTTGGCTCGGTAGACGTGGTCAGCAGCTCCGGTCTTTCGAGGGCGCTCGCCGTACCGGAGATGTCCACAGGACCACTCACCGAGAACTCGTGCTGGGCCACGCCGACACGCCGTGCCCCGAGAACGTCAATGGCTCGAGGACTGGAACCCGGCCTTTCGAACCTCGCACGTAGTTGCGGGTTCGCCCTAGACTCCTTTGCGTCGTCTTGCCGGCGTCCGAACGGCTTCGTTCTCCGCGAGCGTCTCCCCTTCTTTTTACAATGGGCGCGCTGCAATGCCTCTTCATTTTTCTCATCTTCTGAATGATGTGGTGCTGTCGTCTGCTAGGCTCGCATTTTTAAGGTACTACATCACACTCCTCTTTGCCACGTGTGTCGTACACAATGCAGTCATCAGTGTTAGAGGCTCCGTTCTGTGGATTCCACACTGCCACCGAGTCAACTTCCTCCGCGTCTGGCCATGCGTCAGACAAAGATGTCGATTCTTCGTTAATCATGTCGGGACCAGGCTGCTCCGAAGCAGTACAGTTCACTGCCATTCGTTCGACTGGCGGAGATCGATTCAGAGGAGGGTCACTCAGAACGTCGAGCACACTCGAAGAACCATCAACCCGGTGACTGACTTCCCTTCTACGCTTACGACTTACAGTCTCAGACATGTCTAACTTTGTTTAACTATATACAAATATACATATAGACACAACTAACAAAGGAAATACGCTTCGTGGAATAACCTTGGCTGTGTGATCCCATCGTGACAATCAATTGCTTGACTCGGAGTGGCTTGGCTACTTGACTATCCAAAACGGCACCGCAAGGTCAATGGTTGCCAGCATGGATCGAGTTTGTTATTACGCAATACGTGATAAGGCTGCTTCTTCTAGGAATCGACGAACGATTTTATATTAACATTGTGCCATAATAAACTGTTTCAATGCCTCATAGAATTAGTCACAAGTGTTCACAAAAAAGCGTAATTTGTAAAATTTTAACATAATTAGAAAGAATAAACAAGACAAAATTATGCCATAATTAACTAGGTTTTATGAACGTGCAAATAAGTTAATATTATGCACCTATTTTGAGTAAAACAGTGCGAGAAAAATACGCCTAGTGCATTTTTTTTCGTCGTCCTTAAAAGGTCCATATAAGAACCTTTTCAGAACAAATAGTTATCCTCAGAAGGCACTCGAAACGACGTTTCTGGGTCGTGTCGTCCTCAGTGCGTACGAGGGTCGTCGAGAAATATGCGAGGACGATCGTACCATTTGAGAAGGACCTAAGGTTGTCGGGTGTTGTCTGGGTAGCGGCAGCGTTGTTTATGGCCACGCGGACGCACGGCCCCATCGCCCCAGCGATCTTGCGACGCATCTGTTTGGGGTTTCGCACATGCGCAATACCGCCACCCCAACGTCCTGGGTACGCAAGATGCTTGGGTATCCAGCACTAAACTCTCTATAGTTTACGTCTGCACACCACTAGAGATCAAAGCGACTAGGGATGTTCGCGAATTTCAGTGACTAGGCCTCACGCAGTCGTCAGAAAAGCACCTAGCGCTCGGGCGCTCCTATTAGTTCGCGCTGCGACTCATTGTGGTGCTGCAGTCACTGCCTGGAGTTGGGAGGGATTGTGAAGGCGCCAACGGATCACGTTGAAGTGTATTGGTTCCTTTAGTGTGGCATGTTGTCATATTCTTACATGACACACATCTCATGACTACCATGTTTACACCAGTCACATACTTTCGTCATTCGTTCACTGTGACGTAATACCAAATTTAGCAAATGTGAAGATAGCGAAACGGCCGCGAGTGCATCGTGAGTGTGGCATGTATTCATGTTGTTACATGACACACAAGCCATGACTATCATGGCTAGGGGTGTCATTAACCCATGTCGTCTGTTCGCGTCACGTAATACCGAATTAGGTACATGTGAAGCTAGCGAAACCGGGAGCGCATCATTTGCATGTTGTTATACGACATGCATCTCATGATTATCATTTTTGCACCAGTCAAATATATTCTTCGTCCATTCACGTCTCGTAATAACAAACCTGGTCTACGTGAAGATAGGGAAACGGCCGCGAGCGCATCATGAGCTTGGCATGTAGTCATGTTGTTACAAGGCACGCACCTAAATCTCATGATTATCATGTTTGCATCGGTTCCATACCTTCGTTATCCATTCACGTCCCGTAATACAAAATTTGGTATATGCGATGCTAGTGAAACAGCCGCGAGCGCATCATAATTGTGGCATGTAGTCATGTTGTTACATGACACGCGTGTCATGATTTTTGTGCTAGGGTTTGTCGCTTTTGTTTGCCGTGCAGTCATGTCATACGATACTAGTTTTGCAACATCTCTTGTAAAATAAGCCACCACAAGAGCAGCAAGACCAACGCTGCGCGCAAAGAAGGAAAAGAATAACAAACCTCGTAATAACAAACCTGGTCTATGTGAAGCTAGGGAAACGGCTGCGAGCGCATCCTGAGCGTGGCATGTAGTCATGTTGTTACAAGGCACGCACTTCAATTTCATGATTATGATGTTTGCACCAGTCGCATACCTTTGTCATTCATTCACGTAGCGTAACACCGAATTCGTATATGTGAAGCTAGCGAGATGGGCGCGAGCGCATCATGAGTGCGGAATGTAGTGATGCTTTTACATAACACACATCTCATGATTATCACGTTTGCATCGGTTCCATACCTTCGTTATCCATTCACGTCCCGTAAAACCAAATTTGGTATATGCGAAGCTAGTGAAACAGCCGCGAGCGCATCATAATTGTGGCATGTAGTCATGTTGTTACATGACACGCGTGTCATGATTTTTATGCTAGGGTTTGTCGCTTTTGTTTGCCGTGCAGTCATGTCATACGATACTAGTTTTGCAACATCTCTTGTAAAAGAAACCACCACAAGAGCAGCAAGACCAACGCTGTGCGCAAAGAAGGAAAAGAAGGAAAGGAAAGACAAGACTGTGGCGGATTGTCCGCTCTCCCTCAAATGCCGATCATCGACGCGCCCATGCCACGCTTCTCCTTTTTCCGTCTCTGCACGTATACACCCTTGTCCTTTCAAAAGCGCGCGCAGAGAGAGAGAAAAAAAATTGGCTCTGTATCAACATGTTACACTGCAAATGTCGTCGAAAGACGATAGTCTTGCGTCTTGAGACAGTTCTGCGGAAGAAAATTGGTGAATAGTATTCTGGAGGCGCTGCGTAAGAGTGCCGCAATCGTGCAGCGTAGGCGGATAGCGCCTCAAGTCACGTTACACGTGAGGCATGAGCGCTATCAGGCAGTTATCATGGACAACTAAACGCGCGCCTCTGAGACGGATGTGTGCGCCGGTCTCAGAGGTGATAAGGAGTAGAACGCAAGGCGACGGGTAGGTAGCACCACCGTGTCGTCGTTGAAAAGCGTAGGAAACACTCGCCTTTTCGCGAGAGCGTTACTTGGTCAGTGCAGTGCGATAAGCGCAACGGTCCCTAGAATTACTTATGTATGCCTTTTCTAGTAAAAGACGCACATACATAATATATACGTGTTGTTATGATGCCTCAGATATGCGCAATAATTGCTTTTAATTGACAATCGCACAAGTGTGAACGCTGAATCTTGAGCAATAAAGGTGGGCGCTGCGGATATCGCCTTGTTTCATTTAGGGTACCAGGTACCGTTAAGAGTTGACAAACAGACAAATGTACAAACTCACACAAAGACAGACAGACCGACAGACCAAAATTTTCGCGTCGAAGGTCCCCAAGAAAGACTATGGTTTTTAAAAAGAAAGCTGTTGCGGAGAGTTGGCTTTCTCTGTATTGCCAATCTGCTTCTGTCCGCGTGGAGACGCTCCTCCTTATGACACACTTTACCACCAAATGGCTTTTCTTAATTAAACAGACCCGGCAGTGGTTCATGGTCTGTCACCAAAACAAAGTGATTGCCATATAAGTAGTCCCTTAAATCGCGTCACGCCGAATACAAGTGCCAGTGCTTTCTTTTCTAGCTGGGAATACTTTTGTTCCACTTTGGACAAAGTTCTGGGGCGAAATCCAGTCGGATAGTCTGTGCCATTGATGCGATAAGAAATTACTGCCCCCACTCCTACAGATGAAGCGTCATATTCCAACTTTAAAGGTTGGTCAGAGTCGAAACTGTGACCTTTGTCAAAAAAATTTTGACCTTTGTATAGCCTGCTTAACCTTTCGAACTGCTTTCTCGTGTACCTGCTGCCATTTGCACGTAGCTCCTTTAGTTAGCAGATTGTATCATGGCGCCAGGACTGTGAAAAGGTTCAGTAATAAATTAAAATAATAGTTGATTAGGCTCAAGAAGGATTTCAGTTCGCTCACTGACTTAGAGACCGGTGCTTGAAGAACTGCTTCAATGTTGTCATCCTTCGGATTGAGCCCATTAGCATCAACTCGATGTCCGAGGAAAGTGACTTCTTGTCGGAATTTGCATTTTTGATGTTTAGCCTGATACTATAGTCCCCTTCGCGCAGCAATCTTCGCTCTAACAATGAAGTGTCATTGCGCTTCTCAGCCACTATGATGTCATACAGATAGGCTTGTACGCCCGGGAGATCCTTGAATAAGAAAGTCATATGCCTATGGAAGGCGGCTGCAGCAGCTAATCCCAAAAGGAAGCCTATTGAAGCATAATAGGCCCTTGTGAGTGTTTATGACTGTCAGCTTCTTGGCCTCGTCGTCCAGGGGCAGCTGGTCGTGCATTTGAGTTAAATCCAGTGTAGTAAATACTTCGTCACTGTTAGGTCATGCGAAGATGTCATCCACACGGGGTAGTGGGCACTGTTCAGTCACTGTGGCTGTGTTCAATGTGAGGCGAAAATCTCCACACAGTCGAAAGGAATCTATTAGTCATACCAACTAGAACCACCGGCGTTGCGATTATGCAGCCATAACTGGTGGTATCACACCGTCGGCAACCAATCGGCCCAAAGCACTAGAAACCTTGGTTGTCAAAGCGTGTGACACCGTACGTGGTTTGCGAAAGCGAGCATGGCATTTTCCTTCAAGATAAGCTTCACCGGTGGACCTTTGTTTGATCCTCAACCTGGCAGAAACACAAATTCGAACTTCTTGAGCAATTTGTGAAGTTCATGGCTCGTGCGGTGTTCCTTGTGCGTGTTGAGTTGTGCGACGACATTTGGCCTCAACATGGCTACTCCACAATATTAAACGCCTTGATGGTATCCCTTTCGCATAACGCTGCTCCAGGTGTATCGACGATAACCAGGTTGCCCTGTACGTCGCGCCCCTGACAGGTCGCATTCATGTGCACTTTTCCAACCACTGGAAGTTCTCCCAAAAAACGTGAAAACTTGAGAGTGCTGCTTAGAGGCGGCCATCTGCTTTGATTCTTCTTGAACAGGCTCTTTAAAATAACGCTAACAGGTTACCCCGTATCGATCAACATGGTAAGCGGCACACCATTCCAAGTATTGTTCTTGCAAATTGGCTTAACTATGCGACCAGTACTCTTTTTATGAGCCAATATAGTACAGAGCTTCTCATCTTCCGAACTATCGTTAGCTGCTGCCGACATGACGTAAATGCCACGGGGCTTCCGCTGGACTTGTTCTCGTTACATTCGAGCGACGAGTCTTCGTTTACAGCATCGGCGGCAGGCAGTACGAATGTAATAGCACTCCTCGTTCGGGTGAGCTTCACTGCCACACCTATGGCAAGGTGTCATGCCTTTGGCCTTCGATTGCCCTTTTCGTGGTCTATTCTGCCGCATGAATAGGATCCTACTCTGATCGGTAGATTGCATGCTTCTAGCATTAGCGGTCGCGTTCTGAGCTGCATTAACAAAATCCCCTGCTTCTGTTAGCGTCAGGTTCCTGAGAGTCAGCAAACGTCGTCTCGCATCTTCATCTCACATCTTCGTATATACACGGAGTGGTTTATAGTTCACTATTTGTGTTGAATTTGAAGCCCACAATGTGCAGCCTTCTAACAGAATATGAAATAATGAAGTCATGCAGTTGTTGTGCGGCAGTTGAGGGGCTAGTCATGATGTTTAAAGTCACCAGTACATCAGACACGTGTAACTATAGTATGTGAGTGCGTGGATGGTGCGTATACCAGTACTATAGAGCAGGGAAATATGCTGAGAATTTCGTGAACGTTTGCAGGTAAAAATCCACGAAATAGGGAATTTTGATGTCTCTTAATTGGAATTTGTCGGCGTAGTACGGAACAATCACTGTACTTGGACCAGGGGTCTTCCTCTGGTCTGCTTCTCAGGCTTCCTCCGCTGCAGTTACTAGTTGACTTGTTTCTACTGAATGGTATCTCATCCGTGCCTGTGGCCTTAGTCCGAAGCAACGAAAGTACCAAACAGATGAAGAATTGAATTCATTCCACCTTACCTAGCTTGTGTTGAAGGCCTCGTTCGGGGGTGTCGATGTCATTATGACTCAAACTGAGATATTAGATATTTTCTAAGGCAGGTGTGACAGTGGTTTATAAATGTGCTCTGATTTTAGATAAGAACAAGGTCCCAACTTAGTCCGTAATTGTGAATTTTGCCGGGTCGAGTTGGCCAACCGAAATCAAGGCGTGGTCTTCAATAAACAGTGTGTAGCCTCAAGCACCTCGTCTTCTACAGTGACTACATTGTTGGCGATATGGGCACAGAGTAAAAGAACGCAGGTCAGTACCTGGATGCCAAGTTTGTGGTGAGACGCACAACTCAAGTGACTGTAGAAAAGTGCGGTCTTTGCGATGAAGCACACTGCGCTGATAACCCAAATTGCCCAGCCAAGGCACGTGAAACCCAGATTCTTGACACTGTAGGTTTTCCGAAAAGATGCCATCCGCTGAAATTCTGTCCAGAACTCAAGGGTACGCCGGTGCAGCAGTCCACCATAACATAACAATGTAAATATCACTTTTCCTGTCAATTGATGACAATGATCTAAAAGTGCTGTGGATAAGTCTATGCAACGCCCTGTTACCACCCTGTGTGAGTCTCTGTCGTGTAGTATAAATAACCAAATGACACAAGTTATGGAGCGCAAGATACCTATAAGTACGGCGTCACAAAAGCTTCGAAGAATCTGAGACAAAATGGAAGAATCTGAGATAACTCCTTCGATTTCACAGTCTGCATGGCCCTCTCGAAAAGGCATTCAGGGGCAAAGTGCGGGCATACAGGAAATTACTCAGGATACATATGATATGGACATTCTCAAGTGTCTGAAGCGTTTAACATCTCCTGTTTTGAAACATCCGGTTCACCAAAACATGTCAAAAGCAATAAATACCAGAAATACAACATTTCAAATACCGATTTTCCAAAAAAAGTATTATATATAAGGCTCTTTCCGACTCAATTCTCTCGAAATCATAGGGTCTTCTAAATATATACAATAGAATTGCCGATCTATTCACTCTGTTATAACTGATCTACTGTACTTGTCTTCCAAATAATGGCTCCCGTTATTATTGCATTGCAAGCAACTTGGCTTTCCTCACATCACTTGTTTCACTTACCCAACTTTCAATCTTTCCGACTTGACCATCTGTCTATGATTCAAAACGGAGGCTTAGCGTTTTTTTTTTTAAACAATAAAATTAGTCGAAAAGTCAAAATCTTATACAAATGTGTTCTGAATACGAACAATTCACCTTATATATTACTTTGCCAGAATAATTGCCTTTCTCTCAAATAGACGCCTACTTTCCTATCGGCGTACAAGACAGGCAATCGTTAGATATGGCTGCTAACTCAAGGTGTAAAGAAACAGCCTAGTTGGCGATTTTATATTTTCACCACACATGCTGGAGTTTATAACAGATTAATGTGGACAACGATTGTGGGACTGTTCTGTAGACAACAATTTATTGTGCCTTAACGCTAGAATTCCCACATTTATTCGACGTCGATCGCACTCCGGTTTAGATTTAGGCTTTGTCAGCTCGGCTATTGCTAGTACATAACGGACAGCCCTGAATTGCGCCTCCAACAGTGACCGATTTCCTATAATATTCAAAATCGCTTGTCTCAACATGCTATCACGTACACATGCCCGAATTTTTATATAATATTCAAAATTTACACACGACTCAAAAAACTGATTTAGATTCTCTTCTCAAGACGGCGATGATACTAAAGCTATGACGTCAAGCGCCGTAATTAAAAGGGCATATAAAAAGCTGAATTTTCTGTTGAATTGACGCAAAGGGCACGCTATAACCCATGAGGGAATTTCGACTATTCAAGTGATCCCAGACGAATACAGGCAGCTTGTGAAAAGGTAATTCATAATCGTTCCCCTGAAAACTGGTTATATAAATTTCTTGCCGTTGGATTTAGGCGGATAGTTTCCCTAGCTAAATAATAGTGACAAAAACATTTCGATTTTCTTCGAAACCATAACATAAGAAAGCTTTAATTCGGTATATGCGATCTCGCAAAATCGTGCTGTCCGCAGTAAATACTATTTATGAAAGGCTATCATCGAAAGAAACGACGAATTCCTTAGTGTCTGTTGGCAGATGTCTAGAAATTAGGATTTCTTCGACCATGACTTTAAACTGGCAAAAGTCTAGCGTAAACGCTGATTTCAAAAAATTAACAGTGTCTTAAGCATCAAAAGTGATTCGCATCAAAAGTGACTCAGCTCCTGGTTCTGATGAACTAACAGTTCCTAAAATAGAAATTTTATTCGAGCTATCGCCCAGTGATGACCTCACTTTTATAAAACTTTAAAAAACGGCTGGATACTAAGTGACTGGAAAATAGCGAAGATAACTCTATTACTGAAAAAGCAAATAATATGCTTATAGCATAGACAATGTGCGACCCATCTCGCTAACATCTAATATGGTCAAAGTCATAGAGAGGTTCTTACACGACGAAATCAATATCTGGATGACAATAAGCTTATAATAAAGCCAAACCAAATTGGTTTCATAGCGAATGCTCAATTTGGTGTGCCCATGCGGAGTTTATAAGTTCAAATACAGCTTGCTCGTAAAAAGAAACAATATGCCACGTTAGTAAGTTTCGACATAGCGAAAGCGTACGACAATGTCCAACACTCCATTTTACTGAGCACTCTGAGGAGTTTATATTTACACACATAATATAGTGGATTGCAGAATTATTAAAATCAAGATAATTTTATTGCGTGAAGGATGGATGTTGTTCACCCAAATTCAAAAAGAACGTGGAGTTCCCCAAGGGGCCGTCTTATCTCCAGTGTTATTCAATATACAGATGAGCGCTATTTTAATTTACAAGGAATTCAGTGTCTACGTTTATGCAAACGATATCGCATCCTTCGCTGCAGAAACTGGCATTTACTCATTGCATCAAAAATTGCAAAGAGAAATTAATGCTCTTAGAATTAGGTGGCAGTCAATTTCATTATCATTAAATATCAGTAAAAATGCGCTGTTATTGTTTCCCCTACAGAATCAATTTCAATTTCTTGTTAATATAATCACGAACCTATTCGACAAGTAGGTTCAGTCAAGTACTTAGGCATGATTTGTAATGAAAAGCTAAACTGGAGGCCACACATATATATATATATATATCAGCAAGGGCACAACGGGCGTAAGGTTTCTAACGCAGGCTATGTAACAGAAAATACGGGTTGCGCAGAGACATGACGTTAATGTTATATAAAATGCTCATGTGCTATATTGTAATGTGGCTGCTTATTATTCACGGGTGGCGCTTGTTATAAAATACAGCCTCTAATAATGTTAAAGCAAGAAGCCCTGCGAAAATGCTGGGGACTTCCCGGGTTCCTGGCGAATGATGAAGTGTATCAGAAACCGCGCTTGCACACTTCTTGCCAATTTTGCATCGAAAAAGTTCAAACCCTCCTTGAAGTTTACAAGTTACTGGCTCGAAGATCAGAATACGCATTTATCATTGACCCTGACTCCTCCTTTCTTGTTCATTGGCCATGATTTCATACACCTCATATAATTTTTGTTAAAAAAAACTGTATTGCATAGACGTAAACAATAAAGAGGTAAGTAAAACTAATTCCTCGATCCTGAACAGCGGGAAAGAACATGATGAAATCTTTCCTCTGAAATTCACGTTGCAATCTCTCAAAGTTTGAAAAATACATTAAAACATTACTTGGCACTTGCGGACTCAATTAACGTAATAGCCACGGATGGTTCAGTGAAAACGAAAACGCAGGTGTATGCATTGCCTCTGATTTTAGCGGCAGGTCTTTCTCAGTGGGGCTTTCAGATTTTACCCCTATATTGAAGCAGAGCTAGGAGCCATATTTTAGCATTATTTTAGTGTGTGCAGCTCTGACAGCCTCAGAACAATCTCAAGCCCTAGTTACGTTCCGTATACTTCAGCACCACCGCAGTTAAAGCTCTTGAAGTTAGTGTGGGCCCCAGGCCACTGTGGGTTACAATTAAATGAACTGACACATTTTAGGGCGCAACCATAACTTGTTAGACCAATCGTTTTGGTACTTCCGAAATTGGCATTGCGGATTTGGAATACGTATACATATAGCAAGAATTTGATAGACAAATATCCTATTTTTACAGATAGGTTTCTAGATCGAAATTGAAAGTATCGAAAATGGACTGATTATCACCACCTCAATTTTTATGAAAACCTCAGTAGAGTCAGTGGAAAAGACGAAGTTATTATTTTCAGATTGCGGCGCTGTGGCCCCCCATAAATTATTTACAACACAAAGCTGACCTGACGCTTTTCCCTCCTTTGTTCGTTTATCGAAGCATGGGAAAGTACTTACATTATTTTGTATCATTAGTTCTTATCACGCAATAATTAGTAAAAGACTCGTAACCTTTCTATTCTCGAAGCTAGCTTGTGCTTTAAACACAGAAACGGTTTTAAATTTTGATGCCTTGGCCATATCCAAAGAGATGTGTTAGATATGGCGTGTTTATTTCATTCAACCCACTTAACGAATTTACTGCCTTCGTTAAAAAATACTCGAAAAAAGTCATGTAGTTATTTCTCAAATGTGAATAACTGTGAGACATACATCCCATATAATCGTTTGGCAAAATCAAGCTGTCTGGTCGGCTCCGAAAGTTAGGTGATCGGTATTATATTATTGTACACTTTTCTGGCTTTTTGTTTTTTCTCACTCTCCGGGGGCCGAATTCACAAAGCTTTCTCTTTGGCAACGCCTTTCTTAGCCGAAAATTCTCTTATCTGGA